>PVKC010023862.1:0-17104 GCA_004027635.1 Crocidura indochinensis
CAGGGCTTAGTTTGACTCAGTATGTAGTGATCATTCTTAGAGGGGTTTGGGAGACCATATGCAGTGCTAAGGATAGAACCTAGGCAGTTTATCATTTTATTTAAAAAATTTCACCATTTAAAAATTGTAGGTAACATGTTTGCAATAATAGTAACATTTACTGTTTGATATACAGTTACTACACCTTACCATTACTAGTGTGCCTAATGCCTTCTGTTAATGTCATTGTGTTAGTTGTAATCTACCTAATTTCTTCCAACCATTATTCCCATTGCTTGGTAGTGTAAGGACAAGGGTTTTTCATCATATGATACCGTCTATTCCTTTGTTATGTTTTTCTGTAAGCTACAAAAGAATGAGACCATCTTGTCTTTTTCTTTTTCCCTGATTTATTTAGCTTAACATGATTCCCTCCAGTCCCATCAAAGTACAACAAACTTAAAGAATATGTCTTTTCTTATAGCTGCTTTATATTCTATTTTGTGTATATGCCACAACTTTATATATATTTGTATATATATTATATATTTATATATATTTGGTCATACCTGACAGCGCTCAGGGGTTATTCCTGGCTCTACTCTCAGAAATCGCCCCTGGCAGGCTAAGGGGACCATATGGGATGCCAGGATTCCAACCACCGTCCTTCTGCATACAAGGCAAATACCCTACCTCCATGCTATCTCCCTGCCCCAACTTCTTATATTTTTTAATTTATGTAAAGAAAATGCATCACATAGTTAACATAGATGATCACCATACATTATTTCCAATCAAGTGAAAACAAAGTTATTGAAAAAATAGAAAAAAAAGAAATTAATTGTAAATGAAGAGGAAAAAAGATAGAAAAAGGAAAAAAAAGTATAGTAGCAAGCCTATTGAGTTTCTAATGAAGTTAGTAACATAATAGCAAAAGGTTTAGTATACTCTTGTTAGCTGTCCATTCTGTTAAATTGGGGGTAATTCTTTAGAGATGACAGCATAAGGCAAATGAAGTTATCCGGAAATTCAACTGAAGATACAATTTTTAGGGGCATGTACTTAGCTGACAGGCTCCTGGAAGAAGGAAGATATAAGGGGAGGGTGCCTGTACTTGCTCCAAAAAAGCCCTAATGATATCAGCTCCAAAACTGGAGTATTAATAATGTTTGGTCAAATAGGTGTCTTCGCAGGAATCATAGAGGATCAGTGATGATGTCATTGAGGAAATGATGATTCTCGGTGTTGGAGGCAGCAAGTGTGGCTTCAGCAGGTTGGGGTCTTGGTCCACCTTCTCCTCCCAATATGGCCAACCTTCTGATGTGTGGGTTGGTGTGATCTGATGTGTGGTCTGATGTGTTGCTGATCTTTCACAGCTCAGTTTACATCTTGTTCTAGAAAAGAGTGAGTCTATGGAGCTGGTTTGGTTTGATCATGGTGACAGCATTTGTAGATGTGGTTATAGCAGCCAGGCTTCCTAGAAGAAGGAAGATATGGGGTGAGGGCTGCACTTTCTCAAAAGGACCCTGGTGATATCAGCCCCCAAAACTGTGTACCTGAAGTTTGGTCAGAATGGTGTCTCCAGAGGAATTCATATAGTAACAGTGTTGAGACAGAGTCATTGGGGGAAATGGTGATTCTGGGTGATGGAGGCAGCAACTGAAACACCTTACTTGCTATATCAACAATGGGCCTCTGTATTTAGAATTTTAAAATATCCTTTAATGTGTAGATTACTGTTTTCTTAGTTTGATTTTAAGGAGACTAATTCTGGGATCTTTTAAAAGTTATAATTACTACCAGTGCAGAAATATGTATTTACTCCAAAAGAGATGAGGGTGAAGAGCTTTATTACATTGTTTTTTAGACCTTTTACATTTACTGAGACTTGTTTTATGACTTGCCTTATGTTTTCTATTGGTTAGTAGAATTTACTAGTAATGTAAACTGTTACTAGAGTTTTCATTTTGGGAACATTTGAACTTTGAATTTCTGTAGTAGATACAGGAGCATTCAGATTTTCAAAATTTTTTTTTACTATACATCAATAAATGTCTTATGTTATATTCTCTGATTTTATTTACAATGTTAACTTTGTGTGAAGGGGGCCAGAGCAATAACATTTGCTTAGCAAGCTGCCCATGTGGAATCAATCAGGTTCAATGCCCAGCAGTCCATGTACATGCGTGGAGTGATTAAAGTGATGTGAAGTTATTAAAAAATTTGTGGGAAGGACTTCTATTATTTATTTATTTATTTTTTGGTTTTGGGTCACTCAGGGGTTACTCTTGCTCTATATCCAGAAGTTGCTCCTGGCAGGCTCAGGGGACCACATGGAATGCCAGGATTTGAACCACAGTCTGTCCTGGTTGGCCATATGCAAGGCAAATGCTTTACTATTGTTACTGCTCTGACCCCTGGGAAGGACTTTTCTTTTTTTGTTTGTTTGGTTTTTTTTTTGTTTGTTTGTTTGGGCCACACCCGGTGACGCTCAGAGATTACTCAGGGCTATGCACTCAGAAATCATTCCTGGCTTGGGGGACCACATGGGACACTGGGGATCAAACTGTGGTTTGTCCTGATATGGGACACCGGGGATCAAACTGTGGTTTGTCCTGGGTCAGCTTCATTCAAGGCAAACGCCCTACCGCTGTGCTATTGCTCCGGCCCCATGGAAGGACTTCTAATTTAACATTTTGAAGCAATTTTAGGCTCACAGTAAAGTTGAGAATGAAATACATAAAGTTCCCAAATGCCTCCTCGTTTTCACTCATGCACAGCTTCTTTTTTTCATATTAAGATCTTTATTTAAACACCTTGATTATAAATATGATTGTAGTTGGGTTTCAGTCATGTTAAGAACACCCTACCCCTCACCGGTGCAACATTCTCACCACTAGTGTCCCAAATCTCCCTCTTCTACACCCAACCCCCTGTACTCTAGACAGGCTTTCCAGTTCCCCTCATTCATTCACATGGCTATGGTAGTTCTCAGTGTAGTTATTCTCTAACTGCACTCACCACTCTTTGTGGTGAGCTTCATATTGTGAACTCGACCTTCCAGGCCTCCTCTCTTTGTCTTTGAGGATTATTGCAAAAATGTCTTTTATTTTTTTAAAATTCATAGGTGAGTGAGACTATTCTGTGTCCATCTCCCTCTAACTTATTTCACTCAGCATAGTAGATTCCATGTCCATCCATGTACAGGAAAATTTCATGACTTCATCTCTCCTGACAGCTGCATAATAGTCCATTGTGTATATGGACCAGAGTTTCTTTAGCCATTCATCTGTTGAAGGGCATCTTTGTTGTTTCCATAGTCTGGCTATTATAAATAGCACTGCAATGAATATAGGTGTGAGGAAGGGATTTTTGTATTGTATTTTTGTGTTCCTAGGGTATAATCCTAGGGGTGGAATAGCTGGATCCCATGGGAGCTCAATTTCCAGTTTTTGGAGGAAATCTCCATATTGCTTTCCAGAAAGGTTGAACTAGACGGCATTCCCACCAGCAGTGGATAAGAGTTCCTTTCTCTCCACATCCCCACCAGCACTGCTTGTTCTTTCTTGGTGATATGTGTCAATCTCTGTGACGTGAGATGGTACCTCATAGTTGTTTTGATTTGCATCACCCTGATGATTAGTGATGTGGAGCATTTTTTCATGTGCCTTTTGGCCATTTGCATTTCATTATCAAAGTGTTCATTTCTTCTGCCCATTTTTTGATGGGATTAGTTTTTTTTTCTTGTAAAGTTCTGTCAGTGCCTTGTATATTTTGGATATCAGCCTCTTATCTGATGGGTATTGTGTGAATAGTTTCTCCTACACGGTGGGTGGCTCTTGTATCCTGGGCACTATTTCCTTTGAGTTGCAGAAGCTTCTCAGCTTAATATATTCCCTTCTGTTTATCTCTGCTTCCACTTGTTTGGAGAGTGCCGTTTCCTCCTTAAAGATGCCTTTAATCTCAATGTCTTGGAGTGTTTTACCTACATGTTGTTCTATATACCTTATGGTTTTAGGTCTGATATCAAGGTATTTAATCCATTTGGATTTGACCTTCATACATGGTGTTAGCTGGGTGTCTGAGTTCACATTTTTTGCAAGTGGCTAATCAGTATGCACAGCTTTTCTATTAACATGTTTGTATCAGAGTCATATATTTTTTACGGTTCAATGTATTGACATGAAATATACATCCAAAATTTATAGTTTAACTTAACTTAGAGTTCACTCCTGGTAGTATACATCCTGTGGTATTGAAATAATGTTGTAATGAACAAGTCTATTATAACATCATACAGAATACTGAATATTTCCATTTCCCTAAAAATGGTATCTTTTTTCTTCTTAAATATTCCCTGCTCCTAATTTTTGTTTTTTCTTGTCCTATTGATAGTGTCTTTCAGAGAGAAGTATTTATTTGTTTGTTTTTGAGGCACACCTGGCAGAGTTCAAGGCTTACTCCTGGTTCTGTGCTAAGGGATCATTCTGGGCAGAGTTCAGGGGATCATATAGTGCTGGGATTGAACCTGGGTCAAAAAAAAAAAAACCTGATTTTTTTTATATAAATACATTGTACACACTCTAACCCCTACATATTGAATTTTCTATCCATAATTTTCTTTAGATCTTTGATTTTATTTATCAGAATTTAATATATATATATATACATATATATATTTTCAGATAGCTCACATCCATTTTTGCTAGGTTTATTTCAAAGTATTTGTGTGGTCTATGGATTAAAACATTGAACTTTCATTTATTCACTGCTGTTTGTAGTAAATGATTAATACATACTAATAATTTATTAAAATAAAAAATAGAGGGGCCAGAGCAGTGGCACAAGTAGTAAGGCTCTACTCGCCTAGGATGGACCACAGTTCGATCTCCTGGCATCCCATAAGCTCCAACCAAGCCAAGAGTGATTTCTAAGTGCATAGCCAGGAGTAACCCCTGAGTGTTACTGAGTGTGGCCCAAAAATTATAATTAAATTATCATACCAGAAATATTTTCTTTTTTTTTCTTCCATATTAGTAATGCTCAGGAGTGTATTCCTAGAGGTACTTTCAGAACTATCCAGTAACTGGGATTGAAACTGGTTCAGATGCATGCAAAGCATGTGCCTTTGTTCTTTGAGCTGTTTCCCAAGCCTAGAAATTTGATTTATTCATTTATTTTTAATTATTTGTTTATTTGGCATCGTGTTATCTAAGAACAGTTAGTTTTATTATTTTTCTTTTTGTTGAGGAGTTTCATTTTGTTATTTAAGAGAGGCACTTTACCTTTTTCTTGGTTTTCATGGGACAACTTATATAATGTATGATATCAGCTGGAGATATTCTTAATAAAATTGAGGACTTTGCCTTTAAGTTGTTGTTTGCTGAAAGTTATATGCTATATGTTAGAGTGTTGAATTTTGTGACCTTTTTCTGTTTCTATATGATTCTATCATTTTTATAAGCATGATATGAAGCAAATTGTTTTCTCTTTATTTCTTTAAAATTTTTTTTATTCAGACCATTGTGAATTACAAGCCTTCCACAGTTGTATTTCAGGCATTTAGAGCCATTCCCACCACCAAAGTTGATCTCCCTCCACCATAATTCTCTGCTTGCATTTCATACCTACCTCCACCCACCCCAGAACTACCTATGTAACAGTTCCATTTTGTGTTTTTGCTTGTTATAGATTGGATCTCTTGATTCTATTGTTGTTAACTTTGACTTGGGTATTTAGATCGGACTTTTTTTTGAAGCTAATTGTTTTTTGAATGTTGAATTAGACTTGCATACTTCAGACAAATCCTGTTTATCTTATATAATTCTTTTTACATATTGTTAGATTCAAATTACTAATATTTTATTGAGTATCTCATATCTCATAATAGATTATTTATTATGAATAGATATTTATAGATGTGTATCTGAAGCATTTGCTTTTTTGGTAAAGAATGTAGGTTTTTGTAATGTTTAGCTTTTGCATTATAATGATTGCATTTTAGAAGTTAGGAAGTATTTCCTTTGTTTATTTTTTGGAAGAGATCATAGAACATTTTTTTGTTAGAATTTACTAGTGAATCCTTGTGTGCCTTGAGTTTTTTTTTTTTTTAATTTGGGAAGTTGGTTACTCAGTTTTCCAAAAATATGATAATTCTATAAGATTATATATTGTTGACTGTTTGGCAGTTTTATTTTATTTTATTTTATTTTATTTTTTTTGTGGTTTTTGGATCACGCCCAGCAGTGCTCAGGGGTTACTCCTGGATCCAAGCTCAGAAATTGCTCCTGGCATGCACGGGGACCATATGGGACGCCAGGATTCGAACCGATGACCTTTTGCATGAAAGGCAAACGCCTTACCTCCATGCTATCTCCCGGGCCCCAGCAGTTTTATTTCTTATTGAATTAGTATCATTTAGGTTTTCAAATTTGTTGGCATGTAACCAGTTATAATATATTTCTATTATCTTTTTTATTTTCATGTACTATATTGTGATATTTTCTTTATATTAGTATTTATATATTAGTATATGTTCTATATTATATATTAGCATATATAATATATATTAGTGTTTCTATATTAGTAATTTCGCCCTTCTTACTCTTGATAATTAATCTGACAGAGTCTTTTCAGTTTTATTGATCTTCTGTAGAGAATCACTTTTTGTTTTACTTAATGTTTTCTGCTGATTTTCTGTTTTCAATAGTTATTCTGTTTAGTTGTCTGTTCATAGTGAAATATTTAAATTCCTTTGTTATTTCCTTAAAAGAGAAAAAGCTTTTGTTTTTCAGGGGGAGGGTCCACTCAAGTGATTCTCAGGGACTCTGGACCCACTCCTGGCAATATTCTGCCAACTAGACCAGACAGTTTAAGTAATAATTTCTTTTCTTTTTTGGTTTTTGGCCACACCCGGTGACGCTCAGGGGTTACTCCTGGCTATTCGCTCAGAAGTCGCTCCTGGCAGGCACGAGGGACCATATGGGGAACTGGGGAATCGAACTGTGGTCCATCCTAGGTTAGCGCAGGCACATTACCTCCAGAGCCACCGCCGGGCCCCAAGTAATAATTTCTTTATCTAAGCATTATGGTTACAAATATACTAGATCATCCTGGTTCAATCATGGAGGATTATGAGAGTTCATGAATTTATCCATTTCTTCCAGGGTCTCATGTTTTGTGGCATAAGGTTTCTCAAAAGTAATCTCTGATTACCCTTTAAATTTCTGTAGTAACTGTAGTAATCTTCCTTTTTCATTTCTTTATTAAGTTTCTCTCTCTTCCTTTGTATTTTTGCTAGTGGTTTATTGATCTCGTTTATTTTTTCAAAGAACCAAGTTTTGCTTTTATTGATCTTTCAGATTGTTTTTTGAATTTCCCATTCATTGATTTCTTCTCTAAGCTTTATTATTTCCTTCCATCATCCTATTTTTGGTTCATTTGTTGATCATGTTCCAATTTAATAAACTGTGCCATTAAGTTACTTATGTAGGCTCATTTTTCCTTCATGATGAGTGCTTACAAAACTATAAAATTTGGGGGGCCTGAGAGATAGCATGGAGGTAGGGCATTTGTCTTGCATTCAGAAGGATGGTGGTTCGAATCCCAGCATCCCATTTGGTCCCCTGAGCCTGCCAGGAGCGATTTCTGAGCAGAGAGCCAGGAGTAACCCCTGAGCGCTGCCGGATGTGACCCAAAAACCAAACCAAACCAAACCAAACCAAACCAAAAAAAAAAACCCTATAAATTTTCCTTTTATTACCGCTTTAGCTAGGTCCCACAGATTCTGATAATTTGTTTTTGTTCTTGTTTGTTTCCGGGAATCTTTGGATTTCCTCTTTGATTTTTATCTCTGACCACTAATTGTTCAATAGGGGCTGTTTAATTTTCAGGTGTTAAAATTGTTCCTCTGTGTCTGATTGTTATTTATTTCTCTTATTTTAGTGTAGTATGATCTGAGAAGGTTATATGTACAATTTCTTTCTTCTTTTTTCGTTTCTGGATCACACCTGGCAGAACTCCTGGCTCTGTGCTCAGAAATCGGTCCTGGCAGGCTCAGGGACCATATGGGATGCCGGAGATTAAACTCAGGTTCGTCCTGGGTTGGCTATGTGCAAGGCAAACACTCTATCTACCACTGTGCTATTGCTCTGACTCCAGTATGTACAATTTCTATCCAATTGATCTTATGTAGATATTTTTTTATAGGCTAGCATGTGGTCTATTTTTTTTTTGTTTGTTTGTTTTTTGAGTCACACCCGGCAGTGCTCAGGGGTTACTCCTGGCTCCATGCTCAGAAATTGCTCCTGGCAGGCACGGGGGACCATATGGGGCACCGGGATTCGAACCGATGACCTTTTGCATGAAAGGCAAACGCCTTACCTCCATGCTATCTCCAGGCATTGGAGAAGATTGTATGTCCAGTTCTCTGGGGATGGAATGCACTTATATATATCGACTAGACCCATTTCTTCCATTGCTCCTTTCAGTGCTAGTATATTCTGGCTAGTTTTCAGTCTGGTTGACCTATCAAGTGGTGACAAGGCAGTATTGAAGCCTCCCACTATTATTGTGTTGTTATTGATATCTTCCTTCAAGTTTGTCAGGAGTTGTTTTAAATATGTTGCTGGTCCCTCATTGGGTGCGTATATGTTTAGGAGTGTAATTTCTTCCTGTTGTATATATCCCTTAATTATTAAGAAATGTCCATCTCTATCCCTTATAAATTTTTAAGCCAGCCTAAAAAGTCTGTGTCATCTGAAATTAGTATGGCCACTCTGGCCCCCCCCATTTTTTTTGTTTTTTGGGTCACACTCGGCAGTGCTCAGGGTTACTCCGGCTCTATGCTCAGAAATCGCTCCTGGCAGACTCGGGGGACCATATGGGAAGCCGGGATTTGAACTGCCATCCTTCTGCATGCAAGCCAAACGCCTTACCTCCATGGTATCTCTCTGGCCCCTACTCTGGCCCCCCCCTTTTTTTTTGGTTTTTGGGCCACACCCGGTGACGCTCAGGGGTTACTCCTGGCTATCCGCTCAGAAGTCGCTCCTGGCTTGGGGGACCATATGGGAAACCGGGGGATCGAACCGCAGTTCATCCTAGGCTAGCGCAGGCAAGGCAGGCACCTTACCTCCAGCGCCACCACCCGGCCCCCAACTCTGGCCCTTTTAAAGGAGTTGTTTGCTTGAATGATTCTCCTCTAATCTTTGAGTTAAGTCTGTGTTTGTTCTGACTATTCAGTTGTGTTTCTTGTAGGTACCAAATGTTGGATTTAGCTTTTTGATCTATTTTGCCTCTCTGTGTGTTATATTTAGTCCATTGACATTGAGAGAGATGATTGTCATATTTATGCCATCTCTTAATAAGGGGTTTGGTGTGTCTTGTGGTCTATCTTATCTTAAAGTAGATCTTAGAGTTCATCCTTTAAGACTGGTTTTGAGTCTATAAAGTTTCTAAGTTGTGTTTATCCATGAAGCTGTGTATTCTTCCTTCAAACCTGAATGTAATTCTGGCTGGGTAAGTACTCTTGGTGATGCATAATTTCATCAAATTTTGCCACTATATCCCACCACTGACTTTAGACCTTGAGGGTTTCTTGTAACACATCTGCAATAAATCTTAGGGTGCTCCATTGAATGTAATTTTCTTTTTGGATCTTGCTGCTTTCGGTATTCCATCCCTATCTGTGGGGTTCGTCATTGTGACTAGGATGTGTCTTGAGTGCTTTTCTTTGGATTTCTTTTGGCTAGTAATCTTTGCTTCTTTATATTTGGTTGCATGCAGTCTAGCTCTAAGAGTTTCTCTGCAATTATGTCCTTGACTGTTGATTCTTCCTGGGGATTTTTTTTTCCCTATGTTTCTGGAACTCCAATGACTCTTATGTTATTTCTGTTGAGTATCAAACACTTCTATTTTTGTCTGTTCACATTCTTTGAGGACTTTTCTCACTGATCATTTGTTTTGAGGCTCTTTTCCAACTTCATCTGTTGTATGGAGTTGTTATGCATCTCAACTTTCAGCTCACTGATTCTGTCTGCAGCTGCTGTTACTCTGTTTGATAGGATTTCCAATGCGATTTTCATTTCACCTATCAAGTTTTTCAGTCCTGTTATTTCAGTTTGAAGTTTTCTTATTTTTACTCTTGGGTCCTTTTGATTCTTCTTTGTAGCATGAACATTCAGTTTGTTCCATTCTTACTTGAGTTCTATGAACATCCTCATATTTCTTCTCTAAAGTCTTTTTCTGGGAGGCTAAATAAGTGGTTGGTAATCTTTGAATCATCAGAGCTACCATCTTTGTTTTCTAAGCATGGTGGAGGCCTGCATTATTTCACCATTGTCATGGGTTTAGTATGATGTTTTCTATGTACAGTGCTGGCATTTCTTGATTAGAAGGAGCATGTGACTGCAGAGTAGAGTAGACCTGCTGCACTCTACTGTCTCTTTGTCTTGGAGACTTCCCCTCAGCTGGGCACTGCTGACATTGCTTCTGGGTCCCAAAGCCACAGGCCTGACACTACTGTCTCTTGTCTCTGGGCTCATGTTCTGCAGCTCTGTGTTTCCACCTCAGATCCTGCCTCTCACTTGGGCGTTGCCACCCTGGCTTCTGGGCCCCAAAGCTGCAGGGTCTCCCAGATGGTTTAAGCCCTGTGGTGCTGTTTTTTTTTTTTTTTTTTTTTTTAATGTTTGTTTGCTTTTGGGCCACACCTGGGTTACCATATGGGACACAGGAGATCAAAACGGAGTCTATTTTGTATCAGCCATGTGCAAGGCAAGTGCTCTAACACAGCGCCACTGCTCTGGCCCCATGTAGTGCTGTTCTTGACACCACCAGAGCCATCTTGGTTGTGTTTGTGCTCAGGAGTTACCAGGGCACATTATACACTCTAGCAGATATGTTTGGGAGCCTCCAGGACTATACTGGATGATGTTCTAGGATTCACATAGTGCCTGGGATTGAACAAGGTACCCATATGTGCATGATGTGAGCCCCAATACCTTTATTATCTCCAGACCCTGATTCATTTTTCTTTCTGCTTATATTTTAGATTCTTTCTGCAAAAACCCTGGGACTGACTTAAATATCTTAAAGTTACAACACTGTTTGAATTTATTTACACGGTAGCATAAAGTACTTTCAAATTTATAAATGTGGGCTCTTTTACCATTTATTTAGGTATTAATTGGTTTTAAATTTTTTTATTCATATGGGAGTATCTCAACATTGCTCTGCAATTTTTGTCGACTTTTTTTCCCAAGGGTGCTTGTTTTTTTTCCAAGTGTGGCAGTTTTTCAGACCTTTTATGAAAAGGCCAGTTGTTGGCTGAGCATGTTGGCAGTTTTCTCTCCTCCATGATTATTTCTTCTTTGGTTGATATCTTTCAATCTTTTTGACTAAATAGAGAACTTGACTAGAATTCATGTTCCAAGTCATTTATTTATCTCTCATTTAGAGAATGAAGTCTGGAACAGTACTTATTTCTCCCCTTACTCTCTCTTTCCCCCACTTGCCTTGCCATTCTCCTGTTACTTGAGTAGGGGACTTACACTTAGCAGAGGATGTGATCACATGAAGCCAGAGCTTCTGCTTGCAAAACATGTGTTCCAGCCTTTGAACTCATTTCCTTAGCCCCTGATGGCAGTTTAAACAAGTGCTTAAATAGCACCTTAAAATAGGTGCTCTTGCTGATAGTCATAATAAAATTAATAGTCTTACTATATCATTTTTTGAGGATATAATTCTGTTTTATTATATGTAATAGTTTTAAAGCAATATTACATTATTATATTAAATTTTTCTTCTTATAATCTAAATAATGGTCTAATAAAATGTATCATTCTTATTAAAAATTTTCATTATCGGGCCCAGGAGATAGCATGGAGGTAAGGCATTTGACTTTTATGCAAAAAAGGTCGTCAGTTCGAGTTCCGGTGCTCCATATGGTCCCCCCGTGCCTGCCAGGAGCAATTTCTGAGCATGGAGCCAGGAGTAACCCCTGAGCACTGCTGGGTGTGACCCCAAAACCACACACACACACATACAAAAGAATCTTTAGGGGCCCGGGAGATAGCATGGAGGTAAGGCGTTTACCTTTCATGCAAAAGGTCATCTGTTCGAATCCCGGTGCCCCTTATGGTCCCCCGTGCCTGCCAGGAGCAATTTCTGAGCATGGAGCCAGGAATAACCCCTGAGCACTGCCAGGTGTGACCCAAAAACCAAAAAAAAAAAAATTTCATTATCAATACTGAATATATTTTATAGTACTATTGTATAAAGCTGGACTTTAATAAAATACATTGATTTTTTTTGAATAATGCTAAATAGGGGTAGTCTTCCTTCAAATAAAAACTGGAATGGTTCACGTAAAAAGTATTTTCTTTATCCAAGATAATAGTTTATGGTAGAAAAGAATATAAAAGATATTGTGTTCACATATTTACTTTGAAATTTCATACATGCATTAGCCTCTCGGGTGAAATGGCTCTTTTGAATCAAAGAGGGGCCTGTTGACAGTCTTTCTGCCTCAGTTTCTTGGGCTATATCACTTTTTATAAAAAATAAAAAAAATGCTTATATTTTCATTTAATAATTCATTATACTTTACCTACCATGGTTATAATTGCTAGCATTTATAATACTGATGCAGAAAGTTCCTGTACCTCACTACCAATAAATTACTATATGTTCTTTTTTTTTTTTTTTTTTTTTTTAGTTTTTGGGTCACACCCGGCAGTGCTCAGGGGTTACTCCTGACTCCATTCTCAGAAATTTCTCCTGACGGGCACGGGGGACCATATGGGGCAACGGGATTCGAACCTATGACCTTTTTGCATGAAAGTCAAATGCCTTACCTCCATGCTATCTCCCGGGCCCACTATATGTTCTTTTACTGATGATTCTGCCACTGTTAATTTCTCTGGGCAACCAAAGGGGAAGATGATGGGAAATAAAGGAAAAAAATCACCCACTTACACTCATTTATGGATATGATAGTAGGTTCTTGGCTACTGGTACAACACTGTCTTAGAGATAACTTTGCCCGTAACAATCTTACAGGCCAGTTTAGATGTAGATAGACGAGCATGTGAGTAAATCACAATTTAGTTTGGGTTTTGGATAAGTCAGTGCACTCAGTTCTGTAGGAGTTTTTCTGTTTTATATTTTGTTTTTGGGCCACAGCATGTGGTAGTTATTGTGATACATGTCTACTCCCCTCCTTTTTCTTTTTGCATCGTTCCCTGCAGTGCTCATGGGCTCTGTTTTGCTTTCTGTTCAGAAGTGGCTCCTAGCAGTTTACTTGGTATTCAAACTGCAAGGCAGGTGCCTATAGTATTGTGCCTTTGGCCCCTAGAAAATAAGAAGGGGTGCCAGACAGGACGTGTGGTCAGAGAGAGCAATGCAAGTAACAGTTATGGTGTTATAGGTGTATTCTAAGCAATAATCTGTAACAGCAGCAGAGTCAGAGATTTGGGAGAGAGAATGCCATCCAAAGAAAAATAGAAAACTAGAGAATGCGTGAGGAACAGATAAAGGGGGGAAACAAAGGAAAGATGTAGGTACCTGGAAGACAAGAATTGAGAGGGAAAAGGAAGTCAAGTTCAGGGAAAGCTAGGGAGAGTGACCATGATGATTATAATTTCAAGTTGTGGGGCCAGTATTTCTGCTTGAGCTTGGATATTCTACTGCTTTGATGAGAGGGTGAGAGAGAAAACTATTTACAGAGGGGTCATTAAACAGAGGTTGTTGTCATACTGAAGAAATCCAGGAGTAGAAGATGAAGGCAGCTCTTATTCCTGTAATAAGTTCTTGAAATACATGTAATATACTAATTACTCATTAAGGTCTCAAAGATCTTATTGACACAGATGGAGTAGATTTATTACCATTTATCTTCAGTTTGGTTGTGTCTCTTATTTAAAAAAAATACAGATTAGAGACAATAGTGTACTTGAAAAACTCAATTTAAATTTATATTATATTAGAATGAGCAGTAAGATAGCAATTTTTTGATGCCATTTCCAATATATTTTTGAAGTGATTTTGCCACTTGGTGGAGCTCTTTTATAGGTTGTGTGTTGTAATGAAAATTAGGTAGTTCTTTTAAGATCGTTTAGGAAAGTTAAATGATACCTCAATCAGTGACTTCTTACATTGGATTTTAAAAGTTAAGACTTAATGTATATAACTGTAGTCTTAATGTTCCAAAGATATTTCAGGTGTATTCCTGATGCCCCCCTTTTCTTCTTATATAAATCTTGCATATTTTTATTGACATAACTTTTTTGTTTTGTTTTGTTTTGGGGTCACACCTGGCAGTGCTCAGCGGTTACTCCTGGCTCTACGCTCAGAAATCACCCCTGGCAGGCACAGGGGACCATATGGGATGCTGGGATTTGAAGCACCATTCTTCTGCATGCAACGCAAATGCCTTACCTCCATGCTATCTCTCTGGCCCCTTATTGATATAACTTTTTAAATTAAAAAACAAAAACAACTTTGAGTCATGGGAGTAATACAGAAGGCCAAGTGTTTTTCTTGCATGTGGTTTACTCACACTTTATTACTGATTAAGATTATAATGTTTACGTTTATATTGATATACTAATTTACTGTGTATCATCACCACTGAAGTGGCCATTATCCTCCATCCCTGATCTTCTGCCTCCTTTGGTTCAGTCTTCTTTTCTTCCCAACTTGTTCCCTCATAATTTGTTGATTGGATGACTCACTTTACCATCTCCAGTATGCTCCTAACCCCTCTCATTTGTCCCGGTGTTGCATTTTGTATACCTATCATTTTACCCACCATCTCACTGCTAATCTTGTCTTCTCAGTTTTGTAATATGGGGTCCAAGGTTTATTATCAGCTGATATTGTTCCATACCCTTGATATGTTTCTCCATATACTACAGATTAGTGAGATTATCTGATATTGATCCTTTACTCTCTGGTTTATTTTATGCAACATGATACCCTTCAACTCAATCCAAGTTGTTCCGAATTAAATAACTTTATTTTATCTTGTAAATTCATAGCACTCCATTGCAAAATATACTTAAAATTTGGCATTTAGCTGTGAAAATGTTAAAAATTATTTCATGATACAGCTGTATCATAATTAACTTATACATTTTGTTTTGAGATACTTTGGCTACTATTTTTACTGTCATAAATCTTTGAAGAGGTTGTCTAAAAGTGGTGGCAAGATGAAATAACTTTATACCAGTAGCATGAAAATTAACAGTATTATTACCATCTCATATCAACTGCAATAAAATAGCTGCATGGTGTAAGAATAAAAATAGATACACAAGACAGTAGAACAGAATCAATAAGCATACACATTTTTGAATATTTTATATTTATGACAAAGGATATCAGATTATATAGTGGGGAAAGAAAGGAGAATTTTCCAACAATTGATGCTGGGAAAATTGGAGAGCCACATATAAAATAATTAAACTAGCCTATTCTTTGTACTCTAGATTACACAAAACCAAATGCTCTCAATTTAAGACCCTGGACTAAAATGTACATAGAAGATAACTTAAGTGAAACAGTAGATAAATTTAGCATAAGAGATATTCTCAGGGATTCAGACCCAGTTGTTAGGGAAGCAAAAGTAAAGGAAAATAAGTAGAACTACATTAAGCAAAAGAAAATGTAAACAGAACAAAAGAACTTTCCATTGAATGGAGGAGGAGGGTTTGCACATCATATATCTGATAAATGGTAATACTATGGTATACAAAGTATACATACAGCTTAACAGTAAAAAACAATCTAACAGCCTGGCCCCATGATCAATTTCTAAAACTGATTTTGGCTGCTGCCATGACAAATTTAATAGATCCAGTCTCTAGGTTCAGATTAATGGGGATACTGCAGGCCCAGTCTCTTCCCTGCTGGAGGTCTCAGTACTCTTCCCAGACATTTTGATTTTGGGGGCATATTAGAAGACTAATTTAAAAGAATAGTGGTAATTTTTAGGAATGTTAGGTCAAAGAGCAGGCTGGAAATTATTTGACACTGAAACTTTAGACACTGATTCTTCAACTTAAAGTAGAAATCAAGAACTAAAAAGAATGTAAGAATATAGAAGACTAGTTATATTTTATAGGATAATTATTTTGCAGTATTCATATAATTTACATCATTATACATAAATTATATTTTATATGGATAAAGATTGTGCACATAACTCAAGATTGGGTGAGATTATAGTTTTCAATAGTGAAAAAATGCCAGAAATGTTAATGTTACACACTTACTGATCCTAAATTTTCTACAGAAGTTGTAATTATAATTTTGATATTTGTAATAATTTTTGCTTTACATATGAAACTTGATTATCATAAGTATGGCATTATAACAAGTGCATTTTTGCCATTTAACTTTAAAAACAATTTGCTAAGAGAAGATCTGCACATAGTTCTAACAGTAGAAGCAATATGTGAATGATTTAATGTAACACTCAAACTGTTTTTTCTTATTCCTAGGAAGATTCTATTCAGAAGAAAAAAGAACTGTGGGGAGTCTGTATCTTTATTGCAGCAGTGGATCTAGATGAGATACCATTCACTTTTACAGAACTACAGAAAAATACAGAAACCAGGTAAAATAATTTAAAATTTTATTGTGTTGAGCCACACCTAGCAGTGTTTAGTGCTTGATCCTGGCTCTGTGACCATTTTTGGTGGTGCTATGGAGGCCTTATATGTTGCCAGAAATTGAACCTAAGTAAGTTGTCTATGTGCAAGACTTGCCCTACCTGTTGTACTATCCCTGACTGCAGTGATTTTGGTAATTTTTTTAGTTTATTAAATAAATAGTAGGAGATTTCTTAAAGGACTTAAAAATGGGGTCTAAAGAAGTGGGTAAAAGGTCAGAAACAGTGGGTTGTAAACTAGTGAATTTATTACCCAAGGTTTTTCAGATGATATAAGTTAAAATGGATTTAGAGGAAATATTATATGATTTCTTATTAGTAAACTGTTTGTTTACTTATCTTATGTACCTATGTATCTTAGAGTTGCATAAATATATCTTTGGGAAAAGCATTGCAAATGGAAAAATTGGAAGAGTTTTGTTTTTTTTTTTTTTTTTGGTTTTTGGGTCACACCCG
>PVKC010023863.1:0-17108 GCA_004027635.1 Crocidura indochinensis
TGCCTCTGAGGGAGCAGAGTGGGTGGGGACTGCCCCCAGGGGCTTGCCTCAGAGTCAGGATCCAAGTCTGGCTCTCACCCTGCCATGCATGGCTGTGTCCATCACCATGGCTGAACTCCCATGCTCAGCAGCCATCCAGCACCCGCCTCCAACACTCCTGCTCCTCCTGAGTTTCCCTGTCTGAGGCTTTCTCCCTCCACTGCAGGAGTGTACACCTTGGATGGAGAGAAGCGCTGGGTCAATAAGGTTGTTGGAGAGAAACTTCCTGAGTGTGAAGCAGGTAGGAAGTGTGTGTGTGGGGGGGAGGAAGATAAAGGGTGGCAGAGGGTGGTCGACAGGAGTCAGGATTCTCCATCAATGTTCCAGAAGCACCTTCTGGTTTTTCTTCTGAGAACAGATGAAGGTCCAGGGGCAACCTCGGCCAAGTGGCCAAGCTGAACTGAGCAGGCACTTGGAGGAGCTGGGAACTTGCTAAGGTCTTGCTTATCTGAATTTGGCCTTCCAAGCAGAATTCTGTGCAAATGACCTCCATGCTCAGGTGCAGGCAAAGCCCAGTGAGTTTCAGGGGACATACATAGGTTCCACACCCCACTCAACAGAAGGAAGCAGGGTGGGTAGATAAGAAGGGCCTCCAGGTAGTTTGGAAGAACCACAGCTGCTCTCTCCATTATTTTTTTCTCAAAATTTTCATAAGTTGGAAGACAATATTCAACAATCCTAGGTTCAGCAGTGATAGAGAATATTTATCATTTTGATGAAGTAGGCCATCTCAAAAATCCAAGTGGGTCAATTTAGAATAGAGAGAAAATACTAGAAATACTGCTTGGTCATGGATTCTCCTTTTGGTGGCTTCCATTTGCTCTTGTGGTGGGGAGCCTCTAACCTCTGTCTTACAGCAGCACCGAGAGCCGAGATTGAGCTAACACTGCTACTGAGCCCACTTTAACATTGTACTCAGGGGCTAAGGTGATAGTGCAGTGGGGAGGGCATTTGCCAGGGTTCAATCCTAGCATCCCATATGGCCTGGCAAGCAGCACTAGGTATAATTCCTGAGTGAAAGCCAGGACTAACCCCAGAGCATCACTGAATGTGATATCCAAATCTAAAACCAAAAAGCAGTATGTACCCAGGAATATGAATTCTAATAGCCCCCAGCCTTCTGACATGTTCCAGCAACCTGGAACTTTGATGGGGGCTTTGATGTGGAGGACCTATGGGAGGCACAGGGGCTGGCAGCCACCACCCAAAAATCTGGGTGACATTTCTCTTCCAATTGCAAGAGCTGCTAACAAGGCAGCAGAATGAGGTCAGAGCTCCCAGTACTACTGTGCTCAAGGAATGAAAGACAACACTCTAGCCTACAGCAAGGGCTACTTCTCCCAGGTGGGGCTGCTCAGGTTTCCTCTATCTATCCTTCACAGTGTGTGGAAAGCCGAAGAATCCTGTGACCCAGGTGCAGCGGATCCTGGGGGGATCTGTGGATGCCAAGGGCAGCTTTCCCTGGCAGGCCAAAATGATCTCTCCCAACAACCTCACCTCGGGGGCCACACTGATCCACGAGCAGTGGCTGCTGACAACAGCCAAGAATCTCCTCCTGGGTCAGCCTGAAGGAGTGGAGGCAAAGGACATTGGCCCCACACTCAGACTCTACTTGGGGAGGCAGCAGCAAGTGCAGGTGGAGAAAGTGGTTCTTCACCCTGACCTCGCCAACGTGGACATAGGACTCATCAAACTCAAGGAGAAGGTGCCGGTCAACGAGAGGGTGATGCCCATCTGCCTCTCCTCTGAAAACTACACCCAAGTGGGGCGTTTGGGCTATGTGTCTGGCTGGGGTCGGAACACCAATTTCAGGTATACGGAACAGCTCAAGTATGTCATACTGCCTGTGGCTGACCAGAAGAATTGTGTGGAACACTATGAGGGCAGTGTTGAGCCTGAGAAGAAGGTCACCAAGAGCCCTGTCGGGGTGCAGCCCACGCTGAATGAACACACTTTCTGTGCTGGCATGTCCCGGTACCAGGAAGACACCTGCTATGGGGATGCAGGCAGCGCCTTCGCGGTTCACGACCTGGAGAAGGACACGTGGTATGCAGCCGGCATCCTGAGCTTCGATAAGAGCTGCCAGGTGGCTGAGTATGGGGTGTACGTGAAGGTGTCCTCCTTCCTGAACTGGGTCCAGAAAACCATGGCTGAGGCATAGGGCATGGCTGTTGAGAGCTCATGGCAGGGGAGGATGATATTGACAGCCCTTGTCCTGTCATGAGGGCTGGAAAGGCAGCTCAATGGGCTTTGGATGGGAGACCTATTCTGATCGCCAGCACCACATGGTTCCCTGCAGCAGCATTGGAATCAAACAATAAGCACAGAGCTGGGAGTAGGCACTGAGCATCACCAGGTGTGATCCCCCAAGCAAAAAAATGAGATCACAATAAAGAGCTTCCTTTGGACCCATTTTGATGGTGTTTTTTTTCCCTGAATCTTTCCTATCCCCATGCTCCCTTGGGAGTGTGACCCCAAACTCCGAGCCAGTTGATATCCCTTATAGTGATCATCACCAATGGGTGCTCAGTATGGTTTTGTTTCAGATGCATGGCACAGACTCATACACGGGAGGTGCTTTGTTAAAGCCACAGAGACTGTGTAAACAAGTCGAACCTTGACCTTAGGCTGTCAGAACACAAGGTACAAGTACTTCCCTGTACCCTTTGCCCATTGGAAACAGATCAGGAGAAAAGGTGCCAGCCTAGTAGGAAGAGGCCGGCTTCCAATGAGATGGAAATAAACTTTTCACACAGCACAGACTCCAAAATCACAGCAAACCAAGTGAGAATGAAAAATCGAGAGAGCACAGGACAAATTGGGTTCAAATTGGGTCAGTCATAAATTTGCCCAGTAGTTTAATGTTCTGGCCATCAAGCCTTGTATATTTCCTCAGTATTTCAGCAGAAGACCTATTGCACAGCTGCAAGCACACAAGGGCATAGGAGAGCCTCCTCTCAGCAGCCACAAGCCCTCTCCCAAAACTCAGATGCAGTCATTGCCTTCCATTTCACAAAGATGAGTGCCTTACAAATCATAGCTTTCTTCCATGTCCCAAAGATGAGGGTTTTCCTCCTCAGGGCTGAGGTCCATGCAAAAAATGAGGGCCTTTTTCTTCAGAGATGCATTCCATGTTACAAAGATGAAAACCTTAAAAACAAACAAACAAAAACAAACCTATCACCACAATCAGGGGTCATGTACAATTGAGAAAAAAAAGAGTACCTTTCTACTAAGGTCTATATTCCAGGTGAAAATGATTGAGGGCCTTACACACATGCTTGACTCTGTCACAAAGATGAGGGACATCCTGCTCAGGACTGCCTTCTAGACCATAAAGATGAGGGTGTTCCTTCTCAGGAATGCCTTCCAAGTCACAAAGATGAGGACCTTGCAACTAAGGGTTGATTTCCATATCAAAAGAGATGAGTCTTCTTCCTGTATGTTCCAGTGCACATCACAAAGAAAATCTTTGAAAACCTTGCCCCAAATTTGAGGCTTTGGTTACAAAAAGAAAGAAGAGGGCCTTAAACCCCAGGCACAGCACTGAAGTACTGCCTTCGGTTCCCAAAGATTAGGGTCTCCCTAACCAAGGTTGAATCCCTGTCACATAAATGACAGGAATAATATCTCCCTTCCTTGTCACTAAGATAAAGGTTTTTGCTCCTGAGGGCTCACTGCACTTTGGTCACAAATATGTGGGACTTCTCAGGGCTCCCTCCCCATCACAACTTGAAAACTTTCTTGGGCTCCCTTCTCTACCATAAAGATGGGGGCCTTCCTCCCAGAGCTGCCTCCATGCTCCTATCATGAAGGTCTTCTTCCCCAGGGCTAGCTCTCATTTCACAAAGATGAGTGCCTCTCCTTGTCCTCTCAAGGTTCCCATCTATATCCCAAAAATGAGAATCTGTCAGGTCCTTTCAAATCAGAGAGGCTTTCTATATCCTAAGGATGAGGACTCTCCCATTCAAGGCTTCCCTCCATGATACTAAGTTGAGGACATTGCCCACAAGGCTTTCCTACCTCAGGGACCATGGTCAGGGCCTTCTACCTCACGACTGCCTTCCAGTCAAGGATGAGGTCCATCAGCATGCAGGTTTCCTTGTAAGTTTGGTGTTGCATCTCTGAGAGTTTTGCAGCTCAGGGCCCCATACCTTCGATGTCACACCAACCAGGCCTTCCAGAAGATGGCTGCTTCCAAATGTCTCTGATGAGGGTCTTCCTTTTCAGGGATGGCTACCCAAGTCCCAAAGCATGTTTTCCCCAACCAACAAGGGAAACCCTCCCAGGTCATATGACATGCATCTTCCCAGCACTGTTCCCTTCCATGTCCCAAAGATGAGAACCTTTCCCCCTCCTATACCTCTTCAAGTATGCTCCCATGGCACAAACATGAGTTCTGTCCCAACCAACAGGCATTGAAGTCCATATTACAAAGTGAAGGCCTTTCCCCAACATTGCTCCCTTCCATTTCACAAAGATGAGGGTCAGTCCTAACCACCTTTCCTCTTCATTGAATCACAGAAAGGCCTTTCTCCTCGGAGCTGCCTATCATGTCCCAAAGAAGACAACAATGACGGCCTGGCTCCTAATGCTGGACTTCCATGTCAAAAAGAAGAGGGCCTTCTTCCTCAAGGCTAACTTCCACATCAAAAAGATGAGTCTTCCTCCACTGGGCTGCCTTCCAAATCACAGGGATCAGGGTCTTTCACCACAGGGCTGGCTTCCATTTCAGGAAATACGGTTCTTCGTTCGCTTGTCTGCCCTCCAGGCATCCCTAGGCCACAATGATTCCCTTCCATGTCACATAATTGAAGGCCTTACCCGACATTGCTCCCTAGCATGTTTCAAAGAAGAAGCCCTCCCCCCCCCAATCTTCAAGTATGCGTCCCCTGTCACAAAGTTAAGGTCCTCCCACACAACGATTCCCTTCCCAAGTCACATATTAAAAGTCTTTCCCCTTCATTGCTCCCGTTGCGTGTCACAAACCAGGGTCTCTCCCCACATCCATCCTATCCCAAAGATGACTGCTTCCACTTCATGGCTGCCTTCCTAGTCACAAAGATGTGGGAAGTCCTTCCTCTTCAGGATGGACATCCATGTCCCAAAGATGACGGAGGGCCTTCCTCTCCAGGGCTGCAGCTTCATATCCTAAAGATGATGTGCTCCCCTGCACACAAGTACACCACCTTGGATGTTACATAATTAAGGCATTGCTCCAACATGTTCCCTTTCCTTGTATAAGATCCTTCCCAACCCTTCAGGCCTCCCATGCATGTCACCACTATGAGGGCCATTCTCCTCAGGGCTTGCATTCTTGTCACAAAGATGAGGTCCTGCCACCCCAGGCGCAAGTGTTCCCCTTCCATGTCACATATTGCAGACCTTTCCCCAACAATGCTCCCTTCCAAGTTACAGAGAGCCAGGAGGTCTTCCCCTCTCCTCATTCAGGGCTGCCCATCAAGGTTACAAATGAGTGGCCCTTCCCCCAAGCAGACATTACACAGCTGCTTTCCATGTCACAATCAGGAGGACCTATTTCCCATGTCTTCATCCCATGTCTCACACCTGAGGGCCTTGCTCCTCAGTGTTGCCATCAGTGTCAGAACTCTCAGGTCCATGGCCCTCAGGGTTTCCTTTCAAGTCACATATGGAGGACCATTACTCCCTAGTGCACAATTTCACGTCACAAAGCTGAGAAACATGCCATCAGGGTTTCCTACCAGGGTATGGTGATCAGGGCCTTCATACTCAAGGCTCTTTTCCATGGTTCTAAGAGAAAGCTCTTCCTCCTTGACGCTGTCTTCCATGTCACAAACATGAAGATCTTCCTCTTAGAGCTGCCTGCCTTTCATGTCACAAAGAAATAAGAAAGCATTACAACCCCAGGCTCAGCACAGCAGTACTGCCTTTGGTTCCCAAAGATTAGGGCCTCTCTAACCAGGGTTGAATCCCTGTCACATAAATGACAGGAATGATGCCTCCGTTCCTTGTCACCAAGATCAGGTTTTTGCTCCTGAGGGCTCACTGCAGTCCGGTCACAAATATGTGGGACTTCTCAGGGCTCCCTCCCAGTCACAACTTGCAATCTTCTTGGGGCTCCTTTCCCTACCATAAGATGGGGGCCTTCCTCCAGAGCTGCCTCCATGCTCCTATAATGAAGGTCTTCTTCCCCAGGGCTAGCTCTCGTTTCACAAAGATGAGTGCCTCTCCTTGTCCTCTCACGGCTCCCATCTATGTCCCAAAAATGAGGACCTGTCAGGTCCCTTCAAATCAGGGAAACCTTCCATGTTCTAAAGATGAGGGCTCTCCCATTCAAGGCTTCACTCCATGCTACTAAGTTGAAGACATTGTCCACAAGGCTTTCGTACCTCAAGGACCATGGTCAGGGCCTTCTACCTCAGGGCTGCCTTCCATGTCACAAGGAGAGGTCATTCCTGCATGCAGGTTTCCTTGTAACTTCCATGCTGCAGCCCTGCAAATCAGGGTTCCATACCTTCGATGTCACACCAAGGCCTTCCAGAAGATGGCTGCTTCCATATGTCTCAGATGAGGGTCTTCCTTTTCAGGGCTGGCTACCCAAATCCCAAAGCATGTTTTCCCCAACCAAAAAGGGAAACCCTCTCAGTCATATATGGCAGGCTTCTTCCCAACACAGTTCCCTTCCATGTCACAAAGATGAGGACCTTCTCCCCACCCCTTCAAGTCTGCCTCCCATAGCACAAAGATGAGTTCCTCCCCAACGAACAGGCATTCCCGTCCATATACAGAGTGAAGGCCTTTCCCCAACATTGCTCCCTTCCATTTCACAAAGATGAGGGCCTTGTCCCGCCACCTTTCCTCTTCAAGGGTGCTCTGCTGGTCCAACAGATGAGGGCTTCCTCCTCGGGTTGCCTTCCTCTTGAATCACACAAAGGCCTTTCTCCTCGGGGCTGCCTTCCAGATCCCAAAGATGACAAGGGCCTGGCGCCTCATGCTGGACTTCCATGTCAAAAAGAAAAGGGCTTTCTTCATTAAGACTGCCTTCCATGTCAACAAGATGAGTCTTCCTCCACTGGGCTGCCTTCCAAGTCACAGGGATCAGAGTCTTTCACCACAGGACTGGCTTCCATTTCAGGAAATATGGTTCCTCATTCACGTAGTTGTCCTCCATGTCCCAAAGCAGAGGGCATTCCCAGGCCACAACGATTCCCTTCCATGTCACATAATTGAAGGCCTTACCCAACATTGCTGCCTGGCATGTTTCAAAGAAGATGACCTTCCCCTACCACCCTTCAAGTATGCCTCCCCTGTCACAAAGTTGAGGTCCTCTCACACAACGATTTCCTCCCCAGGTCAAATATTGAAGGCCTTTCCCCTACATTGCTTCCTTTGTGTGTCACAAACCAGGGCCTCCCACCCCACCCATCCTCTCCCAAAGATGATTGATTCCACTTCAAGACTGCCTTCCTAGTCACAAAGACGTGGGAAGTCCTTCTCAAGGCAGACTGGATGTCATAAAATTGAGGTCCTTCCTTCCTCTTCAGGACTGACATCATGTCACCAAAAGGAGAGAGGACCTTCCTCCCCAGGGCTACAGCTTCCATATCCCAAAGATAATGTGCTTCTCAGCACACAAGGGAAACCTTGGATGTTACATAATTAAGGCATTGCTCCAAAATGCTCCCTTTCCTTGTATAAAATCCTCCCAAACCCTTCAGGTCTGTCATGCAACTCACAACAATGAGGGCCATCTTCCTCAGGGCTTGCAGACCTGTCACAAAGATGAGGTCCTGCCGCCCCAGGCGCAAGTGTTCCCCTTCCATGTCACATATTGCAGGCCTTTCCCTAACAATGCTCCCTTTCAAGTTATAGAAAGCCTGGAGGTTTTTCCCCCTCCCCATTCAGGGATGACCAACAAGGTTACAAATGAGTGGTCCTTCCCAAAGGGGCTCTACACAGCTGCTGTCCATGTCATTTCAGGAGGGGCTTCTTCCCATGGCTACCTCCCAGGTCTCACACATGAGGCCTTTGCTCCTCAGTGCTACTGTCAGTGTCACCACTCTCAGGGCCATGGCCCTCAAGCTTCATTTCATCTCATATATGGAGGACCATTTCTCCCCAGTGCACCATTTCGCATCACAAAACTGAGACTGCCATTGGGGCTTCCTTCTAGGGTATGATGATCAGGGTCTTCATACTCGAGGGTTGTTTCCATGGTTCTAAGAGGAAGGCCTTTCTCCTTGATGCTGTCTTCCCTGTCGCAAACATGAAGTTCTTTCTCCTTAGGGCTGCCTGCTTTTCATGTCACAAAGAAAGAAGAGGACCTTAGAACCCCAGGCTCAGCACTGCAGCACGCCTTCTGGTTCCCAAAGATTAGGGTCTCCATAACCAGGGTTGAATCCATCATATAAATGATGGGAATGATGCCTCCCTTCCTTGTCATCAAGATCAGGGTTTTTTTCTCCTGAGGTCTCAGTGCTGCCTAGCCACAAAGATGTGGGACTTCCTTCTCAGGGCTCCCTCCCAGTCACAATTTGAAGACCTTCTTGGGGCTCCCATCCCTACCATAAAGTTGGAGGCTGTCTTGCCATAGCTGCCACCCAGCTACTATTATGAAGGTCTTCTTTCCCAGGGCTTGCTGTAATTTCACAAAGATGATGGCCTCTCCTTGCGCTTTCAAGGCTCTCGTCCATATCCCACAGATGAGGACCTGTCTGATCAGGGAGGCCTTCCATGCCATAAAGATGAGGGCCCTGCCACTCATGGCTTCCATCCATGCTACTAAGTTGAGAACATTCCCTCGCAAGGCTTACTATCATGTAACCTTGGTCAGGACCTTCTTTCCTAGGGCTGAGTTGAATGTCACAATGATGAGGTCCTTCCTGTAAGCAGGGTTTCTTGTAACTTCCATGTTGCAGTGCTGAGAGCTTTCTAGCTCTGGGCCCCATACCTTCGATGTCACACCGCCAAGGCCTTCCAGAAGATGGCTGCTTCCATATGTCTCAGATGAGGGTCTTCCTTTTCAGGGCTGGCTACCCAAATCCCAAAGCATGTTTTCCCCAACCAAAAAGGGAAACCCTCCCAGGTCATAAATGACAGGCATCGTCCCAGCACTGTTCCCTTCTAGGTGCCAAAGATGAGAATCTTCCACCAAACCCCCTTCAAGTATGCCTCCCATGACACAAAAATGAGTTCCTCCCCAACCACAGGCATTCCCGTCCATATACAGAGTGAAGGCCTTTTCCCAACATTGCTCCCTTCCATTTCACAAAGGGTGCTCTACTGGTGCAACCCATAAGGGCTTCCTCCTTGGGAAGGAAGCCTTCCTCTTGAATCACACAAAGGCTTTTCTCCTCGGAACTGCTTTCCAGGTTCCCAAGACGATAAGGGCCTGGCGCTTCATGTTGGACTTCCATGTCAAAAAGAAGAGGGCCTTCTTCCTCAAGGCTGCCTTCCACATCCAAAGATGAGTCTTCCTTCTCTGGGCTGCCTTTCAAGTCACAAGGATCAGGGTCTTTCACCACAGGACTGGCTTCCATTTCATGAAATGAGGTTCTTTATTTGCGTGGCTGCCCTCAATGTTCCAAAGCAGAGGATATCCCCAGGCCTCAACGAATCCCTTCTATGACACATAATTGAAGTCCTTACCTGACATTGCTCCCTGGCATGTTTTAAAGAAGACTATCTTCCCCCTGCCACCCTTCAAGCATGCCTCCTCTGTCACAAAGTTGAGGTCCTCCCACACAATGATTCCCTTTCCAAGTCACATATGGAAAGCCTTTCCCCTACATTGGTCCCTTTGACTTTGCCACAAACCAGGACCTCCCCCCACACTCATCCTCTCCCAAAGATGACTGCTTCCACTTCATGGCTGCCTTCCTAAAAACAAGGATGTGTGAAGTCCTCCTCAAGGCAGCCTGGATGTCGTAAAACTGATGTCCTTCCTTCCTCTTCAGGACTGACATCCATGTCCTAAAGACGAGGGAGGGCCTTCCACCCCAGGGCTGAACCTTCCATGTCCCAAAGATGAAGTGCTCCCCAGCACTCAAGGGCCACCTTGGATGTTACATAATTAAGGCATTGCTCCAACATGCTACGTCCCTTTGTACAAAGACCTCCCCAACCCTTCAGACCTCCCATGCATGTCACAACGATGGGGGCTGTTCTTTTCAGGGCTTGCAGTCCTGTCATAAAGTTGAGGTCCTGCCACCCCAGGTGCAAGTGTTTCCCTTCCATGTTATATATTTCAGGCCTTTCCCCAACAATGCTCCCTTCCAAGTTACAGAGAGCCAAGAAGTCTTCCCATTTCCCCATTTAGGGCTGCCCATCAAGGTTACAAATGAGGGGCCTTTGCCTAAGGGGACCCTACACAGCTGCTTTCATGTCATAATCAGGAGGCCCTCCTCCCCATGGCTTCTCAGTGCTGCCATCAGTGTCACCATTCTGAGGGTCATTGCTTCAGGGCTTTCTTTTTTTTTTTCAGGGGAGAGCATGAACGCAGTCCCCCACTACCACACATTATGCAGTAGAGTTTTCCACATTTGAGGAAATCGCAGGGGTCAGCACATCCGGAGTGCAATGGATAAGCCTCACCATGGGAAAACCACCTTTGTGATCATGGTATCTCCTCAGGGCTTTCTTTTAGGTCAAATATGGAGGGTTATTTTCCCCCAGTGCAGCGTTCCACGTCAAAAACTGAGAGACTTGCCCTCGAGGCTTCCTACCAGGGTATGATGATCAGTGTCTTCATACTCAAGGGTCGTTTCCATGGTTCTAAGAGGAAGGCCTTTCTCTTCGACGCTGTCTTCCATGTCACAAACAAAAAGTTCCTACTCCTCCTCAGGGCTGCCTGCCTTTCATGTCACAAAGGAAGAAGAGGGCCTTAGAACCCCAGGCTCAGCACTGCATCACTGCCTTCTGGTTCCCAAAGATTAGGGTCTCCCTAACGAGGGTTGAATCCCTGCCACATAAATGAGAGGAATGATGCCTTCCCTCCTTGTCAAGATCATCAGAGATTTTGCTCCTGAGGGCTCACTGTTGCCCAGCCACAAAGGTGTGGAACTTCCTTTTTAGGGCTCTCTCCCAGTCACAATTTGAAGAGCTTCTTGGGACTCCTTTCTCATAAAGTTGGGGGCTGTCCTCCCATAGCTGCCTCCCAGCTACTATTATGAAGGTCTTCTTCTCCAGGGCTTGCTATAATTTCACAAAAATTTATCCTTGCCCTCCCAATACTCCTGCCGATGTCCCACAGAGAGGTACCTGCCAGGTCAGGGAGGCCTTTCATGTCCTAGAGATGAGAGCCCTCCTATTCATGGCTTCCACCCATGCTACTAAGTTGAGGACCATGACGCAGGGCTTTCCTACTGCGTGACCGTGGTCAGGGTCTTCTTCTTCAGGGCTGAATTTCTTCCTGCATGCTGGGTTCCTTGTAAGTTCAGTGTTGCAGTGCAGAGAGCTTTGCAGCTCAGGGCTCCTTACCTTTGATGTCAGGCTGTTGAGGACTTTAGGTTGAGTAATGCTTCTATATGCCTCAGATGAGGTACTACCCTTTCAGGGCTGGCTTCCAAAATCTGAAAGCATGTTTTCCCACACCAACAAAGGAAAACCCTCCCAGGTCATAAATGACAGGCGTCTTCCCAGCAGTGTTCCCTTCCATGTCCCAAAGATGAAGACCTTCCCCCCACCCCTCAAATATGCCTTCCATGGCACAAAGATGAGTTCCTCCCCAACGAACAGGCATTCCCGTCCATATATAGAGAGTGGCCTTTACCCAACATTGCTCCTTTCCATTTCACAAAGATGAGGGTCCTGTCCCCGCCACCTTTCTACTTCAAGGGTGCTCTGCTGGTCCAACAGATGAGGGCTTCCTCCTCGGGCTACCTTCCTCTTGAATCACACAAAGGCCTTTCTCCTAGGGGCTGCCTTCCATGTCCCAGAGACGACAAGGGCCTGGCGTCTCATGCTGGACTTCCATGTCAAAAAGAAGAGGGCCTTCTTCCTCAAGGCTGCCTTCCACATCAACAAGATGAGTCTTCCTCCTCTGGGCTGCCTTCCAAGTCAAAAGGATCAGGGTCTTTCACCGCAGGACTGGCTTTCATTTCACGAAATGAGGTTCTTCATTCGTGTGGCTGCCCTCCATGTCCCAAAGCAGAGGACATTCCCGGCCACAAGGATTCCCTTCTATTTCACATAATTGAAGGCCTTACCTGACATTGCTCCCTAGCATGTTTCAAAGAAGATGACCTTCCTCCACCACCCTTCAAGTATGCCTCCTCTGTCACAAAGTTGAGGTCCTCCCACACAACGATTCCCTTCCCAAGTCACATATTGAAGGCCTTTCCCCCTACATTAACCCTTTGCATGTCACAAACCAGGGCCTCCCCCCACACTCATCCTCTTCCAAAGATACTGCTTCCACTTCAAGGCTGCCTTCCTAGTCACAAAGATGTGGGAAGTCCCCCTCAAGACAACCTGGATGTCATAAAACTGAGGTCCCTACTTCCTCTTTAGGACTGACATCCATGTCCCAAAGATGAGGTAGGGCATTCCTCCCAGGGCTGCAGCTTCCATGTCTCAAAGATGATCTGCTCCCCAGCACACAAAGGCCATCTTGAATGTTATATAATTAAGGCATTGCTCCAACATGCCCCCTCCTGTTGTACAAAGACCTCCCCAATCCCTCAGGCCTCCCTTGCATGTCACAACGATGAGGGCCGTTCTTTTCAGGTCTTGTATCCCTGTCACAAAGATGAGGTCCTGCCGCCCCAGGCACAAGTGTTCCCCTTTCCATGTCACATATTGCTGGCCTTTCCTCAACTATGTTCCCTTACAAAATACAGAAAGCCATGATGTCTTCCCCCCTTTTCATATTGGGCTGCCCAACAAGGTTATAAATGTGTGGCCCTTTCCTGAGGGGATCCTATACAGTTGCTTTCCTTGTTACAATCAGGAGGGCCCTCCTCCCCATGGCTACCTCCCATGTCTCACACATGAGGGCCTTGTTCCTCAGTGCTGCCATCAGTGTCACCACTTTCAGGGACATAGCCGTCAGGGCTTTCTTTTCGATCACATATGGAGGGCCATTTTCCCCCGTGCAGCATTCCATGTCACAAAGCTGAGAGACTTGCCATCGGGCTTCCTACCAGGGTATGGTGATCAGGGTCTTCATACTCGAGGGTCATTTCTATGGTTCTAAGAAGGAGGAATTCCTCCTTGGTACTGTCTTCCATGTTGCAAGCATGAAGTTCTTCCTCCTCAGGGCTGCCTGCTTTTCATGTCACAAAGAAAGAAGAGGGTCTTAGAACCCCAGGCTCAGCACTGCAGCACTGCCTTCTGGTTCCCAAAGATTAGGGTCTCTCTCACCAGGTTGAATCCTGTCACACAAATAATAGGAATGATGCCTCCCTTCCTTGTTACCAATATCAGGTTTTTTTCTCCTGAGGTCTCAGTGCTGCCTAGCCACAAAGATGTGGGACTTCCTTCTCAGGGCTCCTTCCCAGTCACAGTTTGAAGACCTTCTTGGGGTCCCTGCCCTACCATAAAATGTGGGGTTGTCCTCCCATAGCTGCCTCCCAGCTACTATCATGAATGTCTTCTTCCCCAGGGCTTGCTGTAATTTCACAAAGATGAGGGCCTCTCCTTGCCTTCCCAAGGCTCCTGTTGATGTCCCACAGAGAGGGAACTGTTAGGACAGGGAGGCCTTCCATGTCCTAAAGATGAGGTCCCTCACACTCATGGCTCCCACCCGTGCTACTAAGTTGAGGACATCCCACGCAAGGCATCCTATCGCATTACCATGGTCAGGGCCTTCTTCCTCAGGGCTGCCTTCCATGTCACAAGGATGAGGTCCTTCATGAACGCAGGATTACTTCTAATCCATGTTGCAGTGCTGAGAGCTTTGTAGCTCAGGGCTCCTTACCTTCGATGTCATACAGCTTGACCTTCCAGCTGAGGGCAGCTTTCATACGTCTCAGATGAGGGTCTTCCTTTTCAGGGCTGGATACCCAAATCCCAAAGCATGTTTTCCTCAACCAACAAGGGAAACCGTCCCAGGTCATAAATGACAGGCATCTTCCCAGTACTGTTCCCTTCCATGTTCTAAAGATGAGGACCTTCCCCTCAGCCACCCCTGCAAGTATGCCTCCCCTATGACAAAGCTGAGGTCCTCCCATTCAACGATTCCCTTTTCAAGTCACATATTGAAGGCCTTTTCCCTACATTGCTTCCTTTGCATGTCACAAATCAGGGCCTAACCCCACACCCATCCTATCCCAAAGATGACTGCTTCCACTTCACGGCTGCCTTCCTAAACACAAAGATGTGTGAAGTCCTCCTCGAGGCAGCCTGGATGTCATAAAACTTATGTCCTTCCTTCCTTCCTTCCTTCCTCTTCAGGGCTGACATCCATGATCTAAAGATGAGGGAATGCCTTCCTCCCCAGGGCTGCAGCTTCCATGTCCCAAAGATGATATGCTCCCCAGCACACAAGGGCCACCTTGGTTGTTACATAATTAGGCTTTGATCCAACATGCTCCTTCCCTTTATACAAGAACCTCCCCAAACTTCAGGCCTCCCTTGCATGTTACATCGGTGAGGGCCGTTCTCCTCAGGGCTTGTATCCCTGTCACAAAGATGAGATCCTGCTGCCCCAGCGCAAGTGTTCCCCTTTCCATGTCACATATTGCTGGCCTTTCCCCAACAATGCTCCCTTCCAAGTTACAGAGAGCCAGGTGGTCTTCCCCCCTCCCCATTCAGGGATGTCCAACAAAGTTCCAAATGAGTGGCCCTTCCCAATTGGACTCTAAACAGCTGCTTTCCATGTCACAATCAGGAGGCCCTCCTCCCCATGGCTACCTCCCATGTCTCATACTGAAGGGTCTTCCTCCTCAGTGCTAATATCAATGTTACCACTCTCAGAGCCATGGACCTCAGAGTTAACTTGTAGGTAAATATAGAGGGCCATTTTCCCCCAATGCAGCGTTCCACGTCACAAAGCTGAGGGTCTTGGCATCAGGGCTTCCTATCCGGGTATGGTGATCAGAGTCTTCATACTCGAGGGTCGTTTCCATGGTTCTAAGAGGAAGGCCTTCCTCCTCGATGCTGTCTTCCATGTCGGAAACATGAAGTTCACTACTCCTCAGTGCTGCCTGCCTTTCATGCCACAAAGAAAGAAGAGAGCCTTAGAACTCCAGGCTCAGCACTGCCTTCCAGTTGCTAAAGATTAGGGTCTCCCTAACCAGGGTTGAATCCCTGTCACATAGTGACAGGAATGATGCCTCCATTCCTTGTCACCAAGATCAGGGTTTTTGCTCCTGAGGGCTCACTACTGTCCAGCTACAAAGATGTGGGACTTCCTTCTCAGGTCTCCCTCCCAGTCACAATCTGAAGACCTTCTTGGGGCTCCCTTTCCTACCATAAAGTTGGGGCCATTCTCCCATAGCTGCCTACCAGCTACTATCATAAAGGTCTTCTTCCCCAGGGCTTGCTGTAATTTCAAAAATATGAGGGTCTTTCTTTGCCCTCCCAAGGATCCCGTCGATGTCCCACAGATAGGGACCTGTCAGGTCAGGGAGGCCTTCCATGTCCTAACTATGAGGGTCCTCCCATTCATGGCTTCCACCCATGCTACTAAGTTGAGGACACTGCCTACAGGGCTTTCCTACCGCGTGACCATGGTCAGGGCCTTCTTCCTCAGGGCTGAGATCCTTCCTGCATTCTGGGTTCCTTGTAAGTTTGGTGTTGCAGCACTGAGAGCTTTGCAGCTCAGGGCTCCTTACCTTCGATGTCACGCCGCCAAGGTCTTCCAGTGATGGCTGCTTCCATATGTCTCAGATGAGGGTCTTCCTTTTCAGGACTAGCTACCCAAATCCCAAAGTATATTTTCCCCACCAACAAGGGAAACCCTCCCAGGTCATAAACGATAGGCATCTTTCCAGCACTGTTCCCTTCATGTCCCAAAGATGAGGACATCCCCCACCCCACTTCAAGTATGCCTCCCATGGCACAAAGATGAGTCCACCCCAACCTACAGGCATTCCTGTCCATATACAGAGTGAAGGCCTTTCTCCAAGATTGCTCTCTTCCATTTCACAAAGATGAAGGCCCTGACCCACCACATTTTCTTTTCATGGATGCCCTTCTGGTCCAACAGAAAGCTCTGAGCTGCCTTTTTCTTCTTCTTCTTCTTCTTTTTTTTTTTGGTTTTTGGGTCACACCCGGCAGTGCTCAGGGGTTACTCCTGGCTTCGTGCAGGAGTTACTCCTGGCAGGCACGAGGGACCATATGGGGCACCGGGATTCGAACCGATGACCTTTTGCATGAAAGGCAAACGTCTTACCTCCATGCTATCTCCCAGGCCCCCCTTCTTCTTGAATCACAGAAAGGCATTTCTCCTTGGGACTGCCTTCCAGGTTCCCAAGACGACAAGGGCCTGGCGCCTCATGCTGGACTTCCACGTCAAAAAGAAGAGGATTTCTTCCTCAAGGTTGCCTTCCACGTCCAAAAGATGAGTCTTCCTCCTCTGGGCTGCCTTCCAAGTCACAAGGATCAGGGTCTTTCACCGCAGGACTGGCTTCCATTTCAGGAAATGAGATTCTTCATTCGCAGGACTGCCCTCCATATCCCAAAGCAGAGGACACCCCCAGGCCACAACGATTCCCTTCCCAAGTCACATATTAAAGGCCTTTCCCCTACATTGCTCCCTTTGCATGTCACAAACCCATCCAATTCCAAAGATGACTGCTTCCACTTCATGGCTGCCTTTCTAGTCACAAAGAAGTGGGAAGTCCTCCTCTAGGCAGCCTGGATGTCACAAAATAGAAGTCCTTCCTTCCTCTTCAGGGCTAATATTCATGTCCCAAAGATGAGGGAGGGCCTTCTTCCCTAGGGCTGCAGCTTCCATGTCCCAAAGATGATGTGCTCCCCAGCACACAAGGGCCACCTTGGATGTTACATAATTAAGGCATTGCTCCAACATGCTCCGTCCCTTTGTACAAAGTCCTTCCAACCCTTCAGGCCTCCCATGCATGTCACAATGAGGGCCGTTCACCTCAGAACTTGCATCCCTGTCACAAAGATGAGGTCCTACC
>PVKC010023864.1:0-17168 GCA_004027635.1 Crocidura indochinensis
TAAGTTATTCAGATGATCTGAATCTAGACTTCTAAAGAAAGTACTCTGTCCAGTTATACAAAGCAATGGGATAAATCTTTTTAGAAAGATGATTTTCTAAAGTTCCACATGGCAGTAAAAATTGGGAAATCAGGAGAGCGTAGGAGAAAATCAACTAGCAAGAAAACAAAAATCTTCATGCAGTTAACAACAATGACAACAACAGGCACACTGAAAAAAAAACAATAAATATTTGTGGTCTTGAATGAGTGAAATCATGCATGAAGAGAATTTCCTGAAGAAAGTACTATTACCAAACCATCAGCTTATTTTAGTGGCCAATGGAGAACTAGGCCTGTTTCCCGGGAACTGTCAGAGCAGAATAAAATGTGCTCCGTGGCATTTCCATTCCGGGTAGTGAGTTATGTAGGTCGGTTCCCACCCTGAACTGGGGCCATTTCCAGCAGATTGAGAGACAGCATTGCCGGGAAACTGCAGTGCTCAGACGGGCTTGAAATTCAGCCTGGACTAAGAGGTTAAGGGCATGCCTGCTAAAGGCTTCCTGCTTAAGTCCATCACTGCAAGCTAGACATTTTCTCAAGCTAGACATGATGATTGGACTTCTAGAATTGAGCTGCTTTGGGACACAAGGTGAAGGGAAATGCTTTTTTCTCCCCCATAACCTATCATAGTCAAACTGATGCTAGCATTACTAGGGTGCTTTATACTGAAGTGGTGCTAGCTTTTATATTCCTGACTACTGAAGACCACAATACAGTGAGGAGTGTGTGTATCATCTTTAGTAAGATATGAACTGAGGCTCAGGAGAGGTACATGATCAGAACCTAGTGTCTTGTCTTTCAGCACCATGGTTTCTTCCTGGGCAAACAGCCCACTGTGAGTCCTCTACTCATTGGGCAGGTGAGATACTTAAGGCTGGTTCCTTTATAGGGCTAGGCTCTGGGCACATGCCACTTACTATCTGGAGATGCTCCTCCCAGCTCATTCACAGCAACTCACACACCTCCCATCTCTCTCAGCCTGAGTTTCTATAGTCACTGGGCTGTTGAGTACAAATGCAGATTTAGGGAACTAAGCTCAGTATCAGGACTCTAGAAATCTATAGTTTTATTTATACATTGTTTTATAAAGTACTTGATAACAAAGTTTCAGGCATTCAACTCCAAGCCCACCATCAATGCCAGAATTCCTCAGACACTAAACCGAAGGTTCCTTCCCACCCTTTACCTTGCCTTCGTAGCAACCTAAATTAAAAAAAAAATGTATTAGAGTTTGAGTCTTACACTAGTTTTGACGTTTATGGTTTTGTGACTTTTTACCTCTATTCCACATTACTGTAAGATTCAGATTCTTAACCAATGTCCTTGTGCTATCCCCAGAAAATCCTCACTAGGAATCTGGAGATCAAACTTGGGCCAGTTACATGTAAGGCAAGTGCCCTACCTGATATTCTATCTCTCTAGCCCCCACAAATGATTACTCATTTATTTATTTATTTATTTTTTGTTTTTTGGGCCACACCCGGTGACACTCAGGGGTTACTCCTGGCTATGTACTTAGAAATCGCTCCTGGCTTGGGGGACCATATGGGACTCTGGGGATCGAATCGAGATCCATTGTGTCAGTTGTGTGCAAGGCAAATGCCCTACCACAAATGATTTTTTTTTTTTGGTTTTTGGGTCACACCCGGCAGTGCTCAGGGGTTTCTCCTGGCTCCATGCTCAGAAATTGTTCCTGGCAGGCACGGGGGACCATATGGGGCACCGGGATTCGAACCAATGACCTTTTGCATGAAAGGCAAACGCCTTACCTCCATGCTATCTCCTGGGCCCCCACAAATGATTATTTTTATTGGAGCTCCCAAGTAATTGTTCCACAGCCATCACTGTGGGCCTAATGGTGCATACCTGGAATGTGGTGCTCCTTCATCCCTGTGGTCCTGAGACTCACCAGGACTCAAACACAAAAGATATGTGGACAGAAAGGGGTAGGAAGTTGATTGCAATGGGGTATTGGGATTTGATTCTAGGGCCACGTGCTTGCCACCTAAGCTTTTTATGCTATCTTTCTGGTTACAGAAATCTTCATTTTAGTTATTTTCATGGAGTGATTTTTTTTCCTGTACATTAAACTACTCCTTGCAGGCTTAGGAAATAAAAGAAATGTGAAGCTCTAGAGCAAGACGTTATCTCACATGAAGCTGTTCCCTTACAAGTTGAAAGAAAAAAGAAAAAGAAAACAGGAAACAACAAAAGAGATCTCCCAGGTTATATTCCTGCCTCAGTGTCTTTTCTCATTCGTTGTCCTTGTCCTAGCCTCTCCCTGTGCTATTCCACTGGTCATTTGGGTTACTAAGCGTACAGTCCCATAATTCTACTTCCTGCACTTTGTGGGCACTGAACTCTGTGGTTCTGCTTCTCTGTTCTCAAATTATACTCCTTTTTGGGGTGAGTCTTCTGTGTCCTCAAGAACTTGTGGCATAAGGCTGGACATTAAAATGATTTGTAACTATAATCTAAGAGAAACAAAACATTGAATTTTGCCATACTCTATCTAACCCTAGTCATTTCCAAAGCTAAATCTATCACCAAAGTACCATTGAGTTTCTACTCAATGCAAAGTCCTGACTACGATCTTAAAAGGTCTCAAAAGCTGGGTATTTTGAATCTACTATTGACAGGTTGCCCAAGGAAGCACAGAGGTGATAGTAGGTTGTCCTATTTGTAGGTAACTGTCTACATGTCAGTCTTGGCCAGCAATTCAGACCTTAGAAATTCTCAGAGAAGGGAACTTGGGGGAGCACAAACCATTCAATTCATTGGACTCCCACATAAGCAGGTCAGGGAAAAATCATGTGCCATTCCGAGAAGTTAAATGCTTCCTGAAAAACTAGGAGCTGTGATACTAATGGTTCAATTTCCCTACCTTGGACTTTACTGTTTTCTCCGTATCATTTCACAATCACCTACAAATTAGGTTTAGGGAGGAGGAAATGATGTTCCCAGAGATGACGTGAATTGGTGCAGGTCACAGAACTCAATGTGCTGGAGCCCAAGAATTCTGGTGCAGAAATGTCATGTTCTCTTCAGGATTCCAAACTTCCACAGTGCTGGGGACCACACCTCTTTATGATGCAGAGTCCCAAAGAAGCATTTTCCCATAAAGATTTAACTCATTTTACATGCAGAACTTATTGCATAAATTACAGATAGAAAGAAATTCCATTTAAAATAAAGTGAGTCAAACATTATAAAGTACATACCTTTATACTACAAAAACCACTGGATCCAGTGTGATGGAGATTATGAAGGCCAGATGTGCAGACACACCCATCCAGGACTCATTTACTACTCAAATTCTTTCACAAGTTATCTGCCAACAATAACTTATAGCACACTTAGAATTTTGGGGGAGTGGGGGAAGTAGGACATATTCAGCATTGCTCAGGGCTTTCTTCTGTTTCTGTGCTCAGTGATAACTTCTGATAGAGCCCCTAAGGGGTACCAAGGTTCAATCTTTGGTTTGGCAGCAATCAAGGCAAGTCTTTGTTTGTCCTTGTACTATCTCTTTGGACCCTGTGCTCGGATTTTTGAAGGGAAGTTTTGAGATTTTACTTGGGATTATATACCTGGTAGAAAGAGATTCAATGCCTAATTGAGATGGGATTTGCTTCAGCTATCCACAGTGGTGATTGGAGGGAGTAGAGTTCCACAGTGCCTAGCAGGGTGGAACAGATCCAAGGCCTTAGTTATAGCATCAGCTGTGACCTTAAACCTAAGCAGTATGTATAAGGGACACATGGTTATTTTACACAGAGCTCTAAAAATGTTCCAGAATTACTAGTGTATCAAGGGGGAAGTAGATGTCAGTGTTCATTCACAGAAATAGGCAAGATGTGTTCAGGTCTAGAGATGCTGGGTGAGGAAATTGTTGATGCTGGCCAATGCCAGTGGCATCAACCCATGTGTCTAGCTCCTAATTGGCCCCCTTTTACTTAGAATTCTGCCTCATCTTAGGTAAAGACCCAAAAAATTCTCAACATTTTAGGGTCCACTGCAGGAGCAGGGTGGGAATGCTTTGGTCTTGAGTGTACTATCTTAATGCCATTAGCCACGGGGTATCTGGCATATTATAATGGATTGCCAAGTGCACAGGTTGTGATTTATAGCATTCTTTTGCTTTACCCTCCCCCTTATCCCAACTAGATATTGGTCAGGGGTTCCTTCTCAGCTAACATAATTTACTGTTAGCTGTTAGCTGAGAAGGAACACAAGATTTCTGGGAGCCCGGGATTCCCCTTGTGGGGAAAGGTAGGGTGTGCATGTGGGTGTATTCATGTATGCATGTGAATGCACATCTGTGCTCACATGTGGGAATGGGAGTGTGAAGTAAGAGAGGATGATACATGTTCAGAACTAGCACTGGGGACGCTGTGAATGGGCAGATGATTTCCCTTGAGGTTCGGGCCCCGCCTCAGAGCATTTCATTTCCTCCAAGAAGCGATCAGATGGAACTCAGCCTGATTCAGGGCTAACTAATCTGCAAGGGAGATTCTTTTGGAGTCGACTCCTCCACTCGCCTTCCCTTGCCTTCGTGGATTTTGGTTCATTTATACATGGATTCAGTGGCTTGTTAGTTTGCTCTGCAGTACCTCCCTAAGGATATAACTTTGCAGATGGGCGACACTCTTTATTTTCTTAATATTATTCTTGGCTTTTTGGAGAAGAGTTTTTTAATGATTATTCCTCCTGGTATTATTTTAGTTTCCAATTACAATGCCAGTATATGCTAGCACACTGCTATTTTGTAAATGGATGTATATGCTTATTGTTAATTGATTCCCCAAACAGGACCCCACGTTTGCATTTAGATTGTGTATTATATTACTTGCTTGCCATCAGGCTGGTCCCCTGCCAGCTGGGGCTCTAAGGTCGCCCGCAGCATGGTGGTAAGGATGCATCTTATTTTTCTCATACCTGTGTAAACCAGCTAGTCTGACGTTAACTTTGCTTTCCAGGGTGGGGTAGCAAAGGAGCCCTTTCTTGAAGAGATGTCATCACACTTGAGATTTACTATTTTATTTTTTGGTAAAAAAATAGAGGGGGCAGGAGCAATAGTACAGTAGGTAGGGCACTTGCCAACCTGTGTTCAATTCCTGGCTCCTCATATGGTTTCCCCAAATCCACCAGGAGTGATTCCTGAATACAAAGACTGGAGTCAGCCCCAAGTACCATTGAGTAAGGTCCTCCCCCAAAGAAAATAATTTAAAAAATATTCATTGCCAGTTTCCTAGACTATCCTTCTTTTATAAAAACACAAAAAGAGGAGAACTCTGTCCATGAGGTCTTATTTTCTGACCATCACTAGCTGAGGTCAGACATAAGCAATTGTAACTATTCCTCTGGGAAGTTTTTCTGGGGTTGCAGGAATATTAGAGTACCCACATCTGGATTCTCTCTGACACTCCTCTATCCTAAGGGCTTAGAACTGTTTTACTTTCTGACATACTTATTTTATAGAATAACTGTAGGTGTGGACTATTATCTTTTCTTTCCATGAGCAATTCTTGTGTCTAGGAGTGTATATTCTATTGCTTCTAAATCGAATGATTCAACAAATGAATCAACAAATGGCTATCAAATTATATCATCAAGGAATTTTTCAGTAGTTTAATACTCCATGAGCAAACTTGATGGACATATTTTTTTTTGTGGTTTTTGGGTCACACCCGGCAGTGCTCAGGGGTTACTCCTGGCTCCATGCTCAGAAATTGCTCCTGGCAGGCACGGGGGACCATATGGGGCAATGGGATTCGAACCGATGACCTTTTGCATGAAAGGCAAACGTCTTACCTCCATGCTATCTCCCGGGCCCCAATGGACATATTTTTAAAAATTACCTAGTTTCAAAAAGTCACCAGATTAGACAAAAAATAAAAACTAAAGTATATAACAGGCAATGTGCAAAAATCTAATTTGTGTCAGCTGGGAAAGGAGAGGACTCATCCCAAAGATGTCTCAGAAATGCTGTAGTTACTCAGAGCCATATCTATGCAAAGGCAGTTAACTCACTGAAAACATGGAATTGCAATGGAGAAAATATACATCTTAGACCTTACTCTATATGATGGCTTAGAAAACTGGTTGAATCTTGATGCTGTATTACCACTTTCATTATTATGGTTATTATTTGAGAGTTGTAACTATTGTTATATATCTTTTGTGATTTGAGAGTTAGGATTAACTGCCAAAGCTAAAATATGGCATTAATTTGGAAATTGCAGTTTAACAATCTTCTAAAACAGTTTGAATAAAGCTCATTAACAGCTGCCCTGTTATGCAAGTTGCTCCCTTTTGTGTGTGTGGGGTGAGGTGGGGGAAACAAAATAACTGTTCTTCTCGGTAACAAGTGACATTTTCTTTTGGTAGCCCTACAAGTGAACTAAGAATCTCTCCCAGGGAAAAAGAAAGAGATTAAAGTCTTCAGTAGAATGCTCTGACTCCCAAAGGTAGAATTTCAAACATCAGTCAAAAGGCACGAAAGCTCTGGGAGGGAAGGTCAGGACTTGGAGTTCCTCGAGTTCCAGGATTTACAACTTCTAGCCAAGAACGGGTGGCTGCCTCAACCTCTGGGTACTGACTGGCCCTGGCCATGATAAAGCCTGTCAAAGGAAGCTAATTTGGCAAGTTGGAGAGCAGCACGAATGTTTATGTAACATGGACCTGAGGTTTAATGCCACAATGGAAAGAATAACAAACCCTCCTGCTGAGAAATCTTTTGGCTCTTCAGACCCTTTAATTCCCTTCAGAAAACAGCTAGTCACTTCCAAGGGTTGCCCACAACGGGGGCTCGTGTTGGAGACTGAGGGGCGTAATTATCTGCTGGGAGAGGGGAGATGGAGGTCAGTCTGGCTGGGGCAAGGGCCTGCCCTTTGTGCAGATATTGGAATGTCTCGGAAACTGAGCCAAACCGAATCAGCCAGAGTCATGTCTCATGAGAAGTTGCTTTGGAAGGTCATTTTGTCTGCCCTGCTGCTGACTCAGGCGGCCTTCCCTCAGCTAACAGTAAGATAAATTCATGGGAAAACTCTGTCATCACCATCAAGTCCACCAAATAGAAATGGTCCTTGAGTCCACTGTATCCTTTGGTGAGTTGTCTACATTTCCCCAAACTGTTAAATACCAGAAACACTGGCAACCTGTTTCTCTAGTTTTGTGTCACTCAAAATTGGTATCCAGTTAGGACCATGGAAAAAAGAGGATGTCTGCCTCTCCACCAAGACTTTCATTCTTTTTTAGGAGGCTCTGCCCACCTTTCCCAGGCCACCTGTCAGTGAAGCTTTCTCTGCTTCACAAATCTCAACCCTCTCTGGTATCTTCTCAGAGCTATGGGTCCCTTGGTGCTCCCAATACTAATTTAGTCTCCATAATTAATCCCAGAGCTGTATAGATGCCTTGGACCCACGGACTCTGGCTTATACTTCTGTTTCAACTTTGCAGCACTGAGCTTAGGGTCTTAGATGTGACAGAAATTCAATAAATAGAAAAAGATTCTATAGCCCTAGAGTGGGGAAGGACTTTCTATTGTGGATTGAAGTGTAGTGTTTGACCAGAGAGGTTCATGAAATTATATGTTCAGAATAACTTTTAGTGTTTTGTTTTTAAAAAGCAATGAAACACTTTGTTCTTTTTACTGAATTATGGAGTTTCTTTCCACAAGTAGGACAATTAAAAAAGGAGCATTCTATAGAGGGTGGTAAATCTCATCTCTTACTTTTCTTCCCTATACTCTGCTCCCTGAGTCAAGTCTAAAAAGTCACTCCTCTTTCCAGTCTCTACATTTTACATGAGGGACCAATGGGACCAGAGAATTAAAGTGACCTATCCAAAAAAAATGGAATAAAATTATAGAAATAACCCCTAAACTCTGAAAATCATGGTTGTTGTAGGAGAGAATAGGGAGGGGGAAAGTATACAGAAATTTTAGGTGGTGAGATGGGACTAGAAATTTGGTGGTGAGTCTTAAATATAGAAAGAATTGTGAAGTTGAACCCCTGAGATTCCAAAATTGCAATACAAGGTAACTCAATGAAAATAAAGTGACCTTGTAAAGTACATACTTATCTTAGTGTCAGGTTATCCACAAAGCCTTTATGTCTTATATGACCTGACTTTGGGTTATAAGAAGGAGGGAAGGATGGAAGAAAAAAAAGGAGAAGAGGAAGTAAAGAAGGAATAACAACAGTGAAAGTGGGAACAAAAATAAAGTCAAACTATATATGGTCTCCATTCTCAATAATTATAATTTAATGTACTTCCAGTGGGGCATCATTTAGCTAATGGTAAGTTTCTAGGGCCCATCTACCCTGCAGTTGAATCAGCAAATACTCTCAGAGTAATGAGTTTACCTAAAAATGACAGTAAAAAAGTATTCAAGGTGTTCTGAACTAGATATGGCCTTCACTGTTGAGAAATGATGTCTGGGAATCCAACACTGCCTTCCCCACCCTTCAGGCCCATCATCTACTCCATGAATGGCCTTGTGATCTCATCTTAGAAGACAAAGTCCAAAGGCAGAGGGAGTCTGATGTATGTAAATCTTGTGCCTGAGCCAAACTATCCCCGAGAGCCTGCCCTAAAGAAAATCTATTGCCCTAATCAATTATCAAACTTCCACATGAAATAGATGGTTCTTTCTTGCTGGAAGACCATCAAGCCGTCATTTTTCTTGGTAATGAGAAATAGTGCAGAGGGAGAATTGCACTTTCTCCCTGGCACTGAATGAAGGGTTCCAGTAAGTGGGGCCTGGCCAGGAAAGCAAGGACCTACCTGCCAAAATGATGGAAAGGTATCTGGAAACCTTGCTAGCTCCTATATTGCACTCAAACACATTTCTTTTGACTGCTTGGTATTGAACCGGGCAGTTCACTGGCTGTGAATGATCCTTCTATGCCATGTAACTATCCATTGGCTTTGTTTTCCTGTCCTCTCTTTCTATGATGGCCTAGACTACCCCAACTCCTAAGATGATTCTTACAAAAACAAGAATTAATTTAGAAATATACTTGCATCATCTAATGGGGACTGTAATTTGTATGTAGCCCCAGGAAACTCTGTGTAGCTATTCCAGAGCACGGCAATAGAATCTCCAAGCAACGCTCTTCCCCTTTGCCCCCAAAGTGTTTCTGGTCCATGTATTCAGGCTCTTGTCTCAATGCCTCTTAATTAATTTTGGATTTGGAAGAGCTTCTCAAAATCATTTTTTTTTTTTGGTTTTTGGGTCACACCCGGCAGTGCTCAGGGGTTACTCCTGGCTCCATGCTCAGAAATTGCTCCTGGCAGGCACGGGGGACCATATGGGGGCACCGGGATTCGAACTGATGACCTTTTGCATGAAAGGCAAACGCCTTACCTCCATGCTATCTCCTGGACCCCTTCTCAAAATAATTTGACCAGACATTGTGAGAGGTCATGCCTGAGAGTTGAAATTTGCATTTCTATTTCTTTTCTTTTTTCTTCTTTGGTTTTGGGGCCATAACCAGCAATGTCAGAGCTTACCTCTGACACTGACCAGCAGTGTCAGGGCTTGATGGATCATAGGACGTGCTGGGGGCTGAACCTGGGATGACTGTGTGTGCAAGGCAAGAAAGTGTCCTACCCACTGTACTATGTACTATCTCTCCAGCCCTTACCTACTTGCTTCTTCCTAAGCAAGCCTCTCATGAGTGACCCCTAGTGACTGAGGGGTATCTGGACACCACAGCTCTTCTGTCTCCACTCCATTCCCATCATTGGGAATTTCCCACAGCACTACTGCCTGACCCAAGCAAACTCTCTGAAGTACAGATGGAGTTTCAAATCCTGGGTATTATCATCAAGTCCATTGGAACCTGGGTTTCCTTCTAAAGCAGTGCTCTCTACAGACCAGTCACAATTGGAAGAAAGCAAGGCACTTGGCTTAGCTTTCCCTTAATTTCTCAACTTGCTCCAACTTCCTTCTGCCTGAAGCACAAGGATCTGAGTGGTGGTTTGTCCAGAAAGTTCTTCCTAGTATGGCAAGTACTGGCCTGGCGCTCACCTTCTATATAGAATGATGCCTGGCTATGTGACAGATTAAATCCATCACTAGCAATGATGGAGGGAGTACAAGCAATCCTGTGCTAATTCCACCTGAGGTTGGGGCCAGAAATCTCTAAAGTGGTCCCATGATAGTTCTATTTGGTAGGGGTTCATTTGGTATACAAAGATCTTTTATAGAAAAGTTATCCCCAAAGGACTCACACCTGATGAGTGATTTTATATAGGAAACTTAAAAAGATATTTTTTCTAAAATAAAGAGCCTGAAAATCTTTTTAGACTTCCACAGAGATCCGCAGTTCTAGAGGTCCACTAGTCCAAGTGTGGCTCCTGAATCTCAGCAGCCATGACCTCCTCGGAGAAGACAATTTTCACATATACCCAGAACAGTTAACTGAAGGTCCAGCAGGGCTGGCTACACACTAGAATGTAGCCAGGATGCATCAGTCCTAAACAAACCAATTAATTCCCCTGTGAGTGGGAAAGAGTAAGGCTGGCTGTGGCATAAGTTGACTTAGTAACAACCAGTGGGAGGGAATAGACGTTCATAGAACAGAAGAACCTGGTTCTTCTGTGGTCTGAGAAAAGCAGGGTGTGGCTGGTTGTCTTCTTTGCCTCCAAGGGACTCTATTGAGCTCAAAGAGAGAAGAGGTAAACTGCCTTATGAAAATAATGCTTGTATACAAGTGAATGAAACTGGTGGACTGTCAGTGGGATAACATGCTTGAAGCAGAACTTTGCAAATCTGATTGGGTTGTTGCTGAACTGTGGAAGAGACATGAACAGAACCTTGGCTGGCAGCTCTCCAGAGAAGACTCCATGAAGACTGTGGGCATCTCAAGACATTGTCTTAGAGGAGAGAGACACCTGAATGTGGGAAACAGAGCTGAATGCCTGCATTCTGCTGTAGGTTCTAGTATATTCTGGTTGCTTTGTGGAAGAAGGAACCTGACCAACAACAGAGGAAAATGAGGTGTTAGGATAGTTTGTAGAAGAATAAGCTGGGGTGATTTTCTGTGGGTATCAACATGCTTCTGCCTGCCATGGAGGCATGAATGGAGCAGCAAAAAGCTTAGGATGATGGGAGAGCACAATCACCAGCTCTGTCCTGCATCTCCTTCTCTCCCAATCTACGCTAAGTACACTACAAGAGGTGAGAACAAAAGGGGAAGGTGCTGGATAAACTACAGGGATCAGAATTCAAATTCCAGCTCTGCACAAACTTAAGGAGTTTACTTAATCTCACAGGCCACTCATTTTTCTAATAAAACATGGGAGTTTTAATGACTACTGTAAAAAAAGCAGAACGGTGTCAGGTTTAAATAGGAGAATAATTGTAAACAGTATTTGATACTCTATAAGAAAGCTTCATAAATGCACTCGTTCATGTGCTGAATTTTACAGATAAGAACCTACAGACTCAGAGAGGCTCTGTTCTCACCCAAAGTCACACATCAGTGATTGGAGCTCAACTGAGGTCGGGATCTGGGAAGGAGGGAGGGCATGGAGAAGGCTTGGAAATGGGCTCAAAACACCTACTAGCTGTGAAATTTGGAAATAATCTCACCTTCAAGTTAAGCGGAGGAGGTACTGAATTTGGACTGAGCTCTCCAAAGTCTCCCCTACTTCCTTCTACAAGTGTGGAGAAGGGCTCCCTTTTGTCTATAACAGAATCCCTGCCTTGAGCCCTAATGCTATGGATTTTGCCAGAGAACCCAATGTAGGCTCTAAGTACTTCTGAAAGGGAATTTGTTTCAAGGGAACCTCTCAAAGCTTTGGGACCACATTTCTCCTTGGTTGTCCTCAGAGAACAATTCAAGGGAGTAGTGCAAGAGCCCACTGAATACAGAAAAGAAGACAGGCTATGAGAGGCAGACCTCTGACATGACATAACCCTGCCTTTCTGGTCTAAACTTTTCCATTCTGTATCATTTATTTTTCTTTCCCTGTCCCCTTAGTGACCTGAAATGCAGTTAGAGTCTTATCTTGACTTCCTTTGATATCTTTCCTCTTCCTTTTATTTTAATTTTTTTGTTTTGGGGCTGCACCAAGAAATGCTCAGGGATAACTCCTGACTGCACTCAGAAATCACTCCTGGCAAACTTGGGGGACCATTTGGCATGCTAGGGATCAAACCTGGGTCGGTTATGTGCAAGGTAAACACTCTACCAGCTATGCTATGGCTCTGGCCTCTTTCCTCTTTTTTAAAATATTAATCTTCCCCACGCCATTAAAGTTGAAATAAAACTTACTGTAATAAGCTAGAGAACTCCCTCTGTCTTCATCAATATAATTATGTGCATGTAACAGAAAGAGATTGAAAGACAGAGAAAGTGAAGAGAGAAAATCATGAAAATGAAAGCTTGCATGGAATTTGAGAAATAGACAAACAGATGGGGGTTGAAGAGAGAGAGAGAAGGAGAGAGAGGTAGAGTGTGTGTGTGTGTGAGAGAGAGATAGAAAGCGAGAGAGAGAAGATAGGAGAAAGAAAGAGAAGGTAGGGAGAGACCGAGATTTACTAGCTCCTATTTGGATTCCTGGCTGTAGGGAGGGAAGTGATGAAAACTATCAAACAAATTGGGTAAGTCTTTTTCATATAAAGAAAAATAAAGTCTCTTTATTTTCCTTTTACTTTTTTAGTTCTTTTACAAAGTTCTCAAGCTCATTGCTCTGCTAGAGGACCCAAGATAGTCAAGTCAGTCACAGTTCTTTTTTTTTTTAATATTTTAACTCATTTATTAAAAATGCAGGGTCAGAGGCCAGAGAGATAGCATGGAGGTAAGGCGTTTGCCTCTCATGCAGAAGGACAGTGGTTTGAATCCTGGCATCCCATATGGTCCCCTGTGCCTGCCAGAGCGATTTTTTAAAAAATATTTTATTTAGACACCTTGATTACATACATGATTGTGTTTGGGTTTCAGTCATGTAAAGAACACCACCCATCACAGTGCAACGCTCCCATCACAGTTCTTAAGGTCAGGGTAAAGAGAAAGACTGTCAGCATTTTTTCATGAAGAGACTGCTTAAAGGCAGATTTTTGGAGGAGGAATTGCTACCTTGAAAGAAGAAATGAACATACACTTCTAGGAGGAACACAGGTGGATGGCGAATAGGCACATAAAAAAACACTCATCATAATTTATCATTAGGGTAATCCAAATCCACACAACAATGAAAAATCATCTCATACCAATGAGAATAGCACATATCAAAAATAGTGGTATCACTTTATATTGGCAGGGACGTGGTGAAAAAGGAACCTCATCCACTGCTGGTTGGGAATGTTATATGGTTTAAGCCCTGTGGAAAATAGTATGGAGAGTTTTCAATAAACTTAGAATTGAGCTGCAATGTGACCCAGCAATTCCACTTTTGGTTATGTGCACCCAGGACACAAAAATATTCATTCGAAATGACAATTGCATATCCTTATTCAGTGCAGCACTTAGTACACTAGCTAAGATATGGAATCAACCTAGGTGTCCAATGATAGCACTTGGATTCTGAAGAGAGGGCAAACACACACACACACACACACACACACACACACATACACACACGAATGCTATGCAGCTGCAAGGGATGATAAAATCATGCCATTTTCTGCAACCTGGATAGAACTAGAAGATGTCATATTAAGTGAAGTAGGACAACACGATTTCACTTATCTGTGGTATATAGAACAACTGCAGGTGAGAATGTAGTATAGTGAAGGAAGGAGGCCTAGATCACCCATGACTCCAGACTGTAGGGTTTAGAAAGACAAAATAAAAATCAGGGGGAAGGAAAAAGTTGAAAAAAGGAAATAATCAGGGACCTTGAATATATTGATAGTGGAGAGAGTGATCTAGGTCCATATTTAGACCGCTGACACAACACTGAAAACATGAGATCCAAATGATAACCACCTAACTTTAAAATGTGACTGTCAAAGTGTCAGGCTGGTGCTGTGGGGAGAGCTTGGGAACACCAATGGAGGGAAGTTGATATTGGTAGTGGGATTGGTGTTAGAGCAGTATATGTCTAACAAACAACTATCAATAACTTTGTACATCACAGCTCTTTAGTTATGTAAAACATTTAAAAAGAAGTGAGCTCAGAGATTGCCATGACCCTTAAAATACATATTAAATATGTTTGCATTTTTGTGGGTTTATGTCTTATTTTCAAGATGCAACCAAAGTATATACTCCATGAAGATAGGCAATTTGGTGGTGGATAAAAGATGTTTTGAACCAAAAAGTCATTAATAAACTTAAATTATTTGTCTAATTACTTGACTGGTCTTTCTCCAACTTTTAATAGACCAGCAAATCTCCATATGAATGGGGAAGATTGGAAAGGAGTGACCAAACAACCACTGGCTGCCTAGAGTCTTGCTTCTAAAACTGTGGATTGTGACCCATTTTGGAGTCACACAACTGAATGTGGGGCTTGTTTACATTTTTTAATAAAAAATGTAAAAACTCCTTGTATGTGAATACATCACAAGTGGAAAAAGTTTAGGAAGCCCTGTTCTAGAGAAAAGCATCGTAGATGTTTAGGCACCATTGCGTGGACTGACAAGGAAAGAAAGGTGAAAGCCCTGGGTTTAAGGAAAGGGAATGAGGATCCTGAGAGAGAAATAGAGATAGAGATAGAGAGGAGACAGGGAAATCTCACTAAGCAAATCCAGGAAGACAGAGCAGAGAACAAGCGACACAAAACATGCAGGGGTCCATGTCATCTATGAAGATAAGGTCTGGAAGGCCTTTCTAAGCCAGGTCTCTAGGGAGCCTAAAATGCCTTTGCTGATGAGAAAGAGATGATGTTGCTGAAAAATATTCCAGTCTTTCTTACCTTCGAGAAATCAGAAAACACTGAACCTATTTTCAGCCTGAATTCTAGATTTGGCAGGGAACTCACAAAGTTCTTCCTATTTTATGTTGGGCTATCTGCCGCTTGTCTTATGGTCCTAGATCACCAAGTTTCCTAACTAATCATTCTTTGCATTTCCTTTCTGTTTACTGTGACTATATGTTTCAGTTTCCTCATTTTGCACATATTTCACTGTTAGACATACTTCAGTTAAGGAGAAGCGTTCAGCGTTTCTGTCAACCAGCCAACATGTATTCATTTTTCAGGTAGCTTAAAAGTCACTTTTTCTGGGAAGATTTCCAAGCTCTTCAAATGGAGGGAGGAGCTCCTGTGTGTATGTTCTTGACTAAAATACCACTCTGAGCAAAGTTACATGCTCATGGTCATCCCACCACTGCCACCACCACAGTTGTTATAGGCTGTACTCACAGGGACACACCAGCACCGAAGACATGGCCAGATCTACTGTGAACATTCTACATTGCACTTAGTCTCTCAGAGCACAGCCCTGGATGCTGAGATTCTGGCTGTGCGGAAGGGATTTCCAAAAGATGGCTTCCGGTTCAGCAGATTGGTGTTTCTGGTCCTTTATGCTCTATCCTGTTTATCCCCAACAATCTAGTCTGTGTATTTGCTACTCCTGCTCCTGTCTCTATAGTTCACTCCTTTACCAGACTGTCCTTATGTTTCCAGGTTGCTTCCTTTCTGGGATCTTTCCTAACTCAAATGCACAGGACATTTCCCGCCCCTCATCTACCAGGGCCCTTCAGAAACATGTAATGCCATCACCCTCTCCATTTATAACCACTGTCTCTTATCCAAAAACCTATAACTACTAGAGCTTCAGGGCTTGCCAGATAGCCATTTGTCTATCCCCTTCAAGGTAGGACACCAAAGTGGGGATAGTGTCAGGGGAGTGACATGTCACTTCAGAGATAGAGCACATCTGGGAAGAACACTCAGGTTTCCCACTGCAAAACCAGAGCTGATTCCAATCCTCTTTTGGTCTCACATTCTCACTTACTTTAGCCAAAGGCTATTTTGCTCTTTAAAACAACAGAAACATACCTTCTTAAGGGACAGAGGCTAGAAACCCTGAACAAGGTGTTGGGAGAGTAATGTATCCTCTGAAGGCTTCAGAGAAAAGAGTATTTCTGTCTCTTCCAGTTTTAGGGGGGTCCTGGCATCCCCTTTCTGTGATAGCAGGTGCTCTGTCTCTGCCTCTGTCTTCTCATGGCCTTTGTCCACCTCTGCCATCCATCCTCTTGCCTGTCTCCTCCAGCATGTCGAAAACACAGGAACCCAGAAACTTTCATTGCAGGAAATCATCTGCCAATCCCCCCCAACCATCCAAATCAACTCCCATTCTGGAATTCTGAGGGTCCCGTTTTATGGGGATGGTAATGAACTCAGAATAAGGAAAAACACCTCAGAGCTGATGGCTGACCAGTGCCACTGCTGGGTTGATGAAACCTGATGGCCCCAGGAGACTCCAGGAGGTGGTGGGACCAGGCTGGGCAGGGGACCAGAAGGTCTACCTCTGTGGGCGCACCCTCTCTCCCAGCTGTCCAGAGTCCCTGCTGTGAGCCCCACTCTGTGGGAGAAATGGGAATAGTTGAGTCTTTCCTTGAATCTCTGTCCCCCACCCCCACAAAGCGGGGCTTAAATTTCTGTTCCCAATCTGACCCTTCTTCTCACTCTGCCCAGTACCAGGGGCCCCGGCGCCAGTCTGGGAAGCAATTCCAGTAGGGTAAGTGAGGGGGCCCTGCAGGAAGCTACTCCTGCTTTGGGGTGTATGGGGGAGGGACGCGGAGGCGGATCTGTACACAAACAGCGGCTCCGACAAATAAACCGAACCTGGCCAAAAATAACAGAAAAGGCAACAGATGCTTCCAATTAAAATGTCAGCGTCGCCCGGGAAGCCGCGTTCTCACGTGGTGTGGGTGCTCAGGGCCGAGGACTACTGGAAGGGACCGCATATGGAAATCTGTTTGCATTCTACCACGTCCCAGATGCCACGTAAGACACTGGCCTGACCTTGCAATTAACACCTTGGCTGTTTCTGGGGTGCTGCGCACGGATGCGAGGGGAAAGCTGGAAGTTGTGAAACAGAGCAATGGTTCCCACTGAGTCCTCCGGGAAAGCTGGGACGCCCCTGAGCACAGTCAGGGCAGGAAGCGCAGCAGGCCTGTGTACCTCTGGCTTCTTGCCTCCCTGCTTCCAGGGCCTCCGTTT
>PVKC010023865.1:0-17082 GCA_004027635.1 Crocidura indochinensis
TGACTAGAGAAAATTTGACAGTTGGGTAAAATGTCATAACCAAACCAAAAGAATATAGAACTCAATTATATAATTTGTCTTGGCATCTTAGACAAAACTATACATATTAATTTTTATCATCAATTTTTTAAAAGTTCTTCTGTATATTTTTTGATAAAAACTTGGCAGCTTCTAAAAGTTATTTAAATATATTGAGAGTACGTACAAAATTTTTTCCTGTTTGGTAATTAGTGAATTTCTTTAGAATTACACTAACATGTTAATTTTTAAAAATTCACTTGACTGAACAAATGTAAAGTAAGAATATATACTGAAATAAACATTCCAAAACAGAGACTTAGTAGTTTTCCTAAAGTTTAAAGTTATTTAGAAAAGAAAACTGTCTCCAATATAAATCTATAGAAAAACATTCCTATCTTTTTCAAGTCACCAATATCAGAATAATAATATTATTACTATCTTGAAAATGTCTGCTTGAAATAACTACTCTATATTCACTACCTCTCCATAAAGACAAATGTTCTTGTTATAATAAAACAGATGTGAACACATACAACAATAAAAAATGCCAGTTATATATACATATATATGTATATGTATATATATATATGAGGGATAGATTAGTTCTCTCTTTCTACCTTGATTCCCTTCCCTATCTCTCTCCAAGATAGGAATAGATTAACAAAATTATTCACATTATATTAAAATCCTAATTTTGTATTATCCATTTCAATTCTCTAATGCTTGTGTCAATTTATAACACACTTTGTGTTTACACTATATTTTTCACAGCAAAACGTATTGTAGTATAGTTTGGCTCCCATGACTAGTGGTTAAAAAGTAGCAAGTACCTTGACATCTTTAATATTCTCTCAATATAAGATGCAAACTTTCCCTAGTAGGAATTGCACATCTAATTGCGGGTCTATTTTACTGTCCACAGCAACATATCTTCATTCATTCATTTACTATTTTTAGAGGACTGTCCCAGAGAGATCATTCTTCCTTGTTTCTCTTACTCTGTACTCCAGAACTTTCAGGAAGCTTCTTTTTTACCATTTCAATTTTGTTTTCTTAAGGAACAATTTGAGTTTCTGCATGAACTACCAGAAAACCAGAGCTTAGAGATGTTATCATTCTCAAATACATTATACTCACTTTCTGAGAGAAAACAAATATATATTAATATAGTCTTAACTGTGGGGTCCTGAGTTCTGAACAAGGAGGGAAGCCATTTTGTAAAGGCCACACGGCAGGCTTCTCTTAGGCTCTGAACAAGAAGGAATGCCATTTTGTAAGGACCACATGGTATAAGCCACATTCTAGGTTTCATCAAGCCAGTTTCTATTAACACTGTCCATGCTACCTGGACATACCAGGTAGCCTACAGGAAAAGGACACAAGGGGGCAGTAGGAAGGTATCCCTAGACAACAGTCAATCACTTTGTTGTGTTTTGGGGACACACCTGGCAGCCCTCGGGGGTTACTCATGACTCTGAGCTCAAAAGACACTCCTGATGCTGGGAATTGAATGCAAGGTAAGGCCTCTAACTGTGCTATTGCTCCTGCCCAAATAGCCAATCATTTTAAAGATCATCAATAAACTAGATCTTCTCTACACTCCACCCCTATATAAACTTCCTCATGACCTTGGGCTGGGAGTGTCTCTTGAGAGAGAGAACTCTAGCCTTATCAGTTTGGGGACTGTTAGTAGACAGATTAAAGTTTTGTTTAGCTTTACTCCAATTGTGTGGTTTTGTCCTTTTTATCCATAATGGTTTAGACTCTTATTATGGAAACTTCCTGTTCGATTTCCAAGATTTTTATTGAACATCTTTTTTTTGTTGTTGTTGTTTTGTTTTTGTTTTTGGGTCACACCCCGCAGCGTTCACTGTCCTTCTGCATGAAAGAGAGTCCTCCATGCTATCTCTCTGGTCCTTATTGAACATCTTGTTTATTAAGTGATAATGTGTTAAAAAAACTATTTTAAGTTCGACTGGGAACTTGAATGCCTTCATAAAACAGAGTTCTACTGATTACAAAGGGAAATATTAATACATTTGCATACTCTAATTTTCTTTATGAATCAAAATGTAAAATGTCTAGATTGTAACTTGCTTTTATATATTTTTTAAAATAAGTATTTTCTATTTAAAACAAATATGATTCCTTTTCTCTGTGGAGATAAATATTATAGTTCCCAATATATTCTTTTACATTTTTTTTGGCTGTTGGAATTTTTTAATGAATTTTGCTCTTAAATTTGTTTAACATATAGTTAATGGGAGCATAGTGCTAGGAAAGTTTCTTAGATTTTTTTTTTTTTTGCGAATGTAAAAGAAGTAGAATAATATTGTATGGAAAAACTAAGTATTAATATATTTCAGCTCCTAAATACAGAGATAAAAGAATGAGAATTTTAGAATGCGATTTTTTAAAAAATATCTTTATTTGAACACTTTGATTACAACCATGATGTGGTTGGGTTTCAGTATTTTAAAGAACACCCCCCCTTCACTAGTACAACATTCCCATCACCAATGTCCCAAATCTCCCTCCTCCTCAGCCCACCCCACCTGTACTCTAGACAGACTTTCTACTTCCCTCATTCATTCACATTGTTATGATAGTTCTCAATGTAGTTTTTCTTTACCTGCTCTTATCACTTGTGGTGAGTTTCATATAGTGAACTGGAACTTCCAGCCCTACTCTCTTTTGTCTCTGAAAATTATTGCAAGCATGTCTTTCATTTTTCTTAAAATCCATAGATGAGTGAGACTATTCTGATTCTATCTCTCTCCATCTGAATTATTTCATTCAGCATAATAGATTCAATGTACATACATGTATAGGAAAATTTCATGACTTCATCTTTCCTGATGGCTGCATAATATTCCATTGTGTATGTGTACCACAGTTAGAATGCGAATTTTTTGATATATAATTGACTATGTTGAAATTTAATTGAGATGTAACTGGCATTTCACAAACTGTGCAGTTTGCAGATTTTGTCTTAAAATGTAGGAATACTTTTTGTGATACAGAAGGCTCTTGAAAGGAAAGACCAGTTTCAGAAAACTTCTAATAATTTTGATTATTCAAATAAAATTTTTGTAATTAAATCTAATATAAGTTTTGTAAATATTCATATTTCTATCCTAAAAGAATTTGAATTTCTCACTTAGGCAAATTATTTCAACAAATTTTTCTTCTTAAAGATATCTGTATAAATTTTTTTTCAAAACGTAATGATCATTTAAAATAATTTTATAACATTAATGTGTCCAAAATAATAAATATGCAGCCTATTTTCTATGACTATTGTTTAATTATTGTTAAAAATGAAGCTCTAGGGATGTTATAAGAATCTATACAATGGCTAAATACTTTTCTTTAAAATTTGACTATTAATATTTTTACCAAAATAAATTATTTTAATTTTAATCTTTGTTTGTATAAATTAAATGAATATTTAGGAAACATTCTGAGCAGGGATTATTTTTCCTGCACAGATAGAAAAAGCATGATTATTCAACAATCTCATAATAAGAATTCAAGTATCAGGTAGAATAGTCTCTAAGTTATCATAAAAACTTATTTTCTGTTATTATATAATTGAGGCCACAAGGTTGTCAATATCAAACACATCCATTTTTCCTTAAATCTGCAACCTGAAACTAAAGTCAAAATTTTAAGTCACAAAGACATCACTGATAGCACTTGGGATATTTTCAAAGCTGCACCAGGGGATTTAAGGAGCATTGGTTCCATTAATCTTACTGAAAGTCTCATGACTAAATTCCTATTCATTGCTTTTAAGATTTGCTCAAAAATGTTTCAGCATACAAAGTATGGACAAGTTATTCATTATAGCTTTTACTTTACAGCATTCTGAAATTGTTCCTAAGTAATTTAGTACAGACTTTCCTCTTCTATAAAAGATCATGAAATAGTTTCTGCCTAAATGAAAGCTTTTCTTTTTGATAATGTGAACTGTTATGAATAGTGGAATCTAGTTTTTACATAGAGCTTGCCTTAAAGGAAAATTGTAGTAAAGATTAAAGGGGAAAATAGCAGATTTATTTTTATAAACTGAAAATAATATAAATAAGCATTCTATTTCACATAATCAATATGCATGCATATCCATATATAATGTATCTATATGTATATGCATGATTTTACATAAATATTTACTATGTTATAATCTACCATTATTTTAGGTTCTATACATACCAAGAATAATAAAAAAGTAGTTAATGAATTATTTTAAGAATATAGAAACATAAAATATTACAGAGACATATGTAGAAAGTACAAAATCTAGGAATATAATAGATTTGAGATGAATGATGTTCTGAAATTTTTGGATTAAGAGAATCAATGATCTAACTTGCTGCATATTACAAACTTGTAAAGTATAAAGTCGTGTTTAGAGGGTTTCATGATGCAAGAATAATTTGCTTTTCCTTTTTGAAGCATGATATAATCTAATACAGAACTGAGATGATTTATGCAGTCTTGTGAATGAATAATTAGCATGAGTAAACAATGAAGGCGATTAAATCTGTAGGAAGTAACTTCAAAGAGCACATAAATATGTGACAATTATATTTATACATACTTTAAAATTATTATTATTATTATTATTATTATTTTATTGATTTTTGGGCCACACCTGGCTGCGCTCAGGAGTTACTCCTGGCTATCTGCTCAGAAATAGCTCCTGGCAGGCACGGAGGACCATATTGGATGTCAGAATTCCAACCAACCAACCACCTTAGATCCTGGATCGGCTGCTTGCAAGGCAAACACTGCTGTGCTATTTCTCCAGCCCCACATACTTTAAAATCATATATATGTAAACTTATGTTAATTATGAAATTTAGACAATGGTCAAAATATGAAAACAACTCAAATATTCAACTATTGATTCAAGAAGTTGTGATATATGTAATATGCATATTATATACATATTAATAAAATAGTATGCAACTAAGGAAAGATGAATAGAAAAGATGGAAGTCATGTAATTTACCACTATGTATGGATATAGAGAGCATTATGCTTAGTAAAACAACTCAGGAAGAAGGGACGGATGATCTCTCTCACATATTGCATATAAAAATGCATGGTACAAGAGAAACAAAAGGCCCAAAGAGTTAGTCTGAAGAATTGAACTTACCTGACAATGTAAGGTCTGGGACATTTGTGGAGAGAGTTTTGTAGTGTTTAATGTATGCATGAAAATATCATTAACAGTATTTTAGATCATAGTACTTTAATAGAAATATGAGGTAAACTCTTCCTTAAACAATAACAATGACAATAAAACTCAAGATGTTTTTCAAAAAATATTGAAACAAGAAATAAAGAAATGACCAAAAGTTATACAGGAAAACCTGATTGGACATGAATAGGGAGAAAGAAGAGTCTCTGATGGTGTGTTTTTAAGATATTGGGGTAGGGTATGTAGAAAGTAGAGGAGGCAATTTACATTTTAGTAGCTAATACCTGCTAGACTATGAAAAATGAGTACTCTTGGAAGTTTGCTAATAAATACTGAATAATATTTGGGAACGAGGTAGAGAATTTGAGAAACCATCACATAGAATTATGGGATTGATGATTCACTGAGGAAGATTTTTGAAAAAAGTAAACAAAAGATCAAATGTAGAGTATTAGCATTTAACTAAGATCAGAAAATTCGATAGCAAAGTACACGTCGAAATGTGTTTCAAAAGATGAGAAAAGGCAAATGGAAACAAGGGGATACTTAGCTTAAAGTTATGGAGCTGTGACATTAGGAACTCTAGTGTGTCAAAAATATCTAAGTTTTTGATAAAAACAAAACCATTGGTAGCATTGAAGTTATTGATATATTTATAGGTAGCATTTTCAGTAGATTGGTGTGAACTAGACCTACAGGGTACTTACAAGTGATCATGATATAGATGATGATTTAATAATGTTGTTGTAGAAAATGAAGTTCAGGCTTATTTTTTGTAGATGTTTGGAAACAGAACAAAGAAATTATGTGAAGCAGTATTTTGAAAATAAAGTAGGTAGAGAGAAAGATGTTTGGAAAGGAAGGCAGGATTTAAAGGACATCAGAAAACAAGTAGCTACTGAAACTCACTTTTACAAAGGAATCTTCAATTTTTCAGTTTGTTCACAATAAGAAAGCTTTAAATATGTTCATTATAAGAAGTCGAGAACAGGATGATTTGAATTAGAATAACTGTTCAGAGACCTATATATGTTAGTAAGAATAGAGTATTGCTGTAGAAATGGTTCCCTTCCTGCATATCAATGTTCTAATAAACAATGTTTATAGTTCTCCTTTGTATTTTTGGTGGGCCGACAGAAGAACTCATAACAATTTTCTCAGGGACAAATCATGACCGAGACCCTTACTTGAAAAAGACATTTAATCACCACGTTGGAATAAAGATAATATTGCAATTTATATGTTGGGGTCTTAATATAGTCTCTGTTAGATACTTTACCTCTGATTATATTTTATTGGACAAGCTAGTTACATAGCCATCTGACTTAAGGTGGTCATGAAAGGACTATCATTCAGGTATCTGGAAGCAGAACTAGAAGCTTTGTGAGAATTTTTAATGATTATAATATCACATTAAAGACTTAAAAGGCAGTTGTGTGATTCAGAAGAGATGGATGAGAGAGCAAAATGGGTTGAATAAATTACATTATCCAGTGCTATTATACTTCTTGAAATGCATGTAATATTGAAGTCATCTCTTGGGGACACCTGTGAAAGGGAGTTCTTCATAATTGTTTCTGAATGCTTATAATAAAATGAGACAATTAGCCTTCTCTAATGTATTAGTTATGATTAGTTTCATCTGCATGTGACAGGAAAATAAGTTTAAGTGGCAGGCATATGAAAAATTCTCTTCTTTTATGTGAAACTTTGGGTAAGAAGTCCAGGGCTCCTATTAGAACAAAAATCTTGGTTTCTAGATTTAATTTCTTCATCATCTTCATAATTATTATTATGATTATTATATAATTATATAATTATTATAATAATAATAATTATTATTTTGCTTTGCTCTGTTTTGTTTTGGGGAAGCCACAGGGGTTACTCCTGGCTATGCGCTCAGAAATTGTCCCTGGTTTGGGGGACCATATGGGAGGATGGGGAATAGAGCCACGGTCCATCATAGGCTAGCATGTGCAAGGCATCTGCCTTATGCCCTGCACCACCCAATCGGCCCCTATCTTCATAATTATTTTGAAGGGTTTTTTTGTTTGTTTGTTTGTTTTGCTTTTTGGGTCACACCCAGTGACACTCAGGGGTTACTCCAGTCTATACTTGCAGAAATTGCACCTGGCTTGGGAGACCATCTTTGACACAGGGGATGGAGAGGGATGAAACCACGGTTTGTCCTCGGTTAGCAAACACCTTACCGCTTGTGTCATCACTCCAGCCCCAATTATTTTGAATTTTTTATACAATATACCTGTTCTAAGATAAATCATCTTATTTGTACACCAGTGCAGAGAATGTATCACTTCAATATTGTTTCTGAATCTATGACGTTTGTCAGAACTTAGATGCCCATAGCAATGTCTGGTGTGTCTGTGTGTCTTTATTCCAGGTTTTATGTGTAAAATTGAATGTTGGTAGTTTCCTTTATGAGTTAGAGTATGCAACTTGGTATCACATGATTGTCTATTTTGCAAGTATTGAAGAATTTCTCCTCTTTGAGTTAGGGTTTCCTCCTATATTTTTTTTTTTAGCAATATTTAGTAGAGAAAGGAACCAGGGACTTTATGTTTCACAAAAAATATGACTCACTTGAAATAAATATATTTTTGAAACTGGAATATATTTACTAGATTTTTATCTAAAGTAGAGCCGAGGTTTTTGTGCGATCATTACTTGGATTTTATTGTGCTTTATTTCTATGTAATAGCTTCACTAATTCTTAGCTCATAGAGGAAAATGCTACTGGTTTTGCAAAGCTTTGGTCAATAGTTTCATTGGACTCTGAGTTTAACGATGTCCCTCATAAAAAAGGGCTCCACATGAAGTTCTTAATTTGTCTTCAAAAAGATCACGAATTTTTATCACAGTGAAATGATTTATATATTTTGTTTTTCCTATTATGGGAATAATAAGATAGAAAAGAATTTTTCACCAAAAGAGTGAAGAGATAAAAAGCTGTATAACCTAAACGGTTGGCAGCTACCAATGACTTAGATGTAAATTTTGCATATATTTCTGGAAACATTAGGGATTTTTTGGTTTATTCTTTTGTTTGGAATTTCTTCCTTGTTAGAACCTTTGGATTTCATATACCAGATGTTGCACTTAGATTATTATCATGTTAGTAGTAGTAAAACAAATTTGAATTGTAAGAGAATGTATTATTCAAGTTTCAAATTAGACAATCTATGCCAATGATGCATGAATTAAACATCCAGTAGCCCAGGGCTTGATGAAAACCTAACTTGAGGAAAGAATGTGATTGGAGAACTTTAATGACAGATTCATAAGACTAACATGTATAACTTTTACTGTTTTGAAAAGTGATAACAAAGTAGAAAATAACAACTAATATAAAACTTTATAGATAATGAGCATTATATCATAGACTAATTGATATCGGAAAATAGCAAAAGGCAGATATAAAAAACACAATGTTTAATATTTGGGGAAAACTGGAAATGAATAGTATCTTATTTTCAAATGAAAATTTCAGTTTAATCCCTGCTGTTATCATTAAAGTTTTATATAATGTTTTAAATTTTTTTTCTTATTTTCTTTGTCTATTCTGTTTCTGAGCAATTCTTGGTACACAGATTTTACCCCTGGCTCTTTGTCAGATATGAAGACATCCAGGAAATAAACAAATTAAGCTAGAGAGTGGATAGTCTGAGGAGAGGTGTAGTGCAGAGGAAGATCTGAGAACTCTTAATGTAAATTACTTGAACTCTGGTGTCCTTAGGGAATGCCCTGCAGGTGAAAGTACTGTATTCAGTCTTTTATTTTTTTTTACTTCTTCTGGAAGAAGACAATCTTCAAAGAGTTTACTTTAGCTTTCTTATAGATAGGAAATCCATATATATGAAACCCATATTGGGATCTCCATCCCCAGAAAACTGAATGCAGATTTTTCTCCAGTGCATAGGGGATACATTCTCTAAGACAGAACATTCTAAGATAGAACTGGGCCATAAAACATGTCTTCATAAAATCAAGAGGATAGAAATTGTATCAACTATCTTCTTAGATTATGATGTATGAAATAGAAGTGAATTACAAACAGACACAGAGAAAAACTAAGCAGCTTACTAATGAGAAACCTGTGGGGCAGAGAACTCAAAGAGGAAATCAAATGATTCCTGAAAATAAATGAGAATGAAGACAAGAATGAGAAGAATTGGAGGTACACAGCAGAAGTGGTAGTAAGAGAGAAATGTATAGCTTTGAAAGTTTTTATAAGAAAGGAAGAAAGGGTCTAAATAACTTAATAGCATAACTTAAGAATGGAGAAAAGCCAAGAAGTAGAATAAACAATATGCAGATGAAAGGAAATAATAAAGTTTAGAGTAGGAATTAATGAACTAGAAACCCAATATATAACCCAAAGGATCATTGAAAGCAATAATTGGTTCTGTGAAGAAATAAACAATGTCAATACATTATTATTAAGACTCACAAAGAAAGAGAAGAAAGAAATAACAGAATCAGAGAGGAAGAAGGAGATTTTATTACTGATACTACAGAAATTCAAACAGTAATCAGAGATTACTTTGAGAAACTTTGTGCCACAAAACAAGAGAACCTGAAAGAAATGGATAAATTCTTGGACTTCTAAAACTTCTCAAGGTTGAATCCTAGGTTACAATATCTGAATAGACCTATCATTATTGAATAAATTAAAATGGTAATTAAGAGATTCCTCAAAAGCCCAAGTCCATATAGATTCACTTGAATTCTTTCAAACCTTTCAAGAGGACCTACTGCCAATCCTACTCAGGCTTTTCCAAGAAATCCAAGAAAGAGAAACATTCCCAGATAATTTATTTCAAGCTAACATCATTGTGACATGAAAAACGAACTGACTACACACATACAAACACACACACATGCACACACGCACAAAGATATAATTGAAGGCCAATATCCTTAATGAACACAGATGTAAAGTCCTCAAATTTTTAACAAATAGGATCCAATAACTCATCAAAAAGGTCATATACCATGACCAAGTAGGATTCATTCCAGAGAGCAAGGGTGTTTTAACATATACAATCAATGTAACACACCATATCAACAAAAGAATGATCATATGATCATATCAATAGATGCAGAAAAAAGACAGTATGGTAATAATATCCAGAAACCATAGAGATGAGGATCTGGAGGGCCAGTCCATGGTAGGAAGAGGACAGTGAGTGCATTAGAGTAGGTAAGAGTCTACTATGACAATGATACTTAGAACAACCACTCTGGATAAGTGCACTGGTGAAGGGTGTTATAAATTCTATGACTGAAATCTAAGTATGAACATTTCTGTAACCACGATGCTTAAATAAAATAATTATTTAAAAATATGTCTTCTTTTGTTATTAGTTAAACCATTAAGGGCCAACAGTCAGGTGCCTATAAAGGACCTTTATTCAAGGAACAGCCCCATTTGTCAATCTCCTGTTGGTCTGACTTCTTCTAGTAAGTTCTTTCAAGCTCATGAGTAGGTAATCAATTGATCAGCTTCAAGCTGTTATTCCAATGTTAAAAGTAAAATTTACTCAGGCAGACTTAGCATAAGTCCTGATAAAGTTCAAAAGGAATATTCAAAGTAATACCTTGACCATTTTCTAATTAAAATATAATTGTGCTGTAAAAAGTACCGCTAAGATTAAGTACCTCAAACTATTTCCAGGAGACAAAAATTTGGCTGGCCTAATTTTGGCATTCCCATATATGAAAAAAGTAAATCACTTATTCTTGTTTGCATAGAATCAGTAAAATTGGACATCTCACTAAAATATGGTAAAGGGGGTTCCTGTCTATCAGACCTAGGAACTTCAAATTTAAGTGTTGCTGGTGGGTCTTCCAGATCCTGAATATTTGTCCTATTGGGTTGACTTAAGCTTCAGTTGCTTGACAATTAGTCTTATCCTAGGAAAGTTCACCTTGCTCTATTCTAAATCTAGCTTAAATATTACTATTATTAAATTATACTTTATCAATGCAAAATAGTCATCATCCAATCTTTAACCAATGTTTCCACTTACTTTAATGATGGGAATAATGATAGAAAAATGGGATATTTGGGGTCCATTGTGAAAGTGTGGCAGATACCGTATCACTCTGCCCAGAAAGTGGAATTAGAAGCTGTGATTCAAGTATTGAAAGATGTATCGAGTGAGTAAAATATTATCTATACAGAGTAATACAAGATATAGAAACCTATTCATTTTCAGAATGCCATGGAAGAAATAGATGAACTTTTTATACAGCTACAATAACATCAGAGGAATTATCAAGCTAAAGTATTTATTATCTACTTGCTTATTCTCCTTTACCAGGAGAAATTGTCAAAGGTAATGCTGTAGTAGACTGATTATTAATTGCTAATATTCAAAGACTCTAGGGTGGCACCACCTAATTTGTAGCAATGGTAAAAGTCACTTATTGAGTTGCAGTTATCAAAGGACAAACAAGAAATTGCCCTTTACTCAACTTGTGATCCTATTGTTGTTCATGCAATGGCCTTTGGGGTTAATCCCCAAGGCAAAATGTTAATGATCTCTATCAGATGTCACTCCTATCTTTTCTATTGATATTCAGGATATTCAGGATTTTTTATGTGCCCAACCTTTATCTAGAGAACAAGCAAAACACATCATTGACTTTCTATATTCCTGTTTGTAATTAAGGGTGTCCCTAAAAGTATAAAGGCAGATCATGCCCATCATAAATGTTTGAAAAACTTTAAACGTTTTTTCAACAATAATCTATTAAACACTTTGCTGGAATCCCTTATAAAGCTATGTAAAATGAGCCAAAGCTTCACTAAAAGCTCAATTACAAAAACAAAAAGGGTGAAAGCAAGAATCCTCAGATATAATAGATAGAGACATTTTAACTTAAATTATTTTGTTCTTCAGGACAAGAAAAAAAATCTATGCAGTGGAAAAACACTGGCAAAAAGCTTGCAATAAAATCCAAACTAATCAACATATTTGTTTTAAGGATAAAGGAAAAAGAGAATGGAAAAAATGATGGGTGACTGTTTTGGGAGAGGGTATGATTATATTTTTACAGGAAATGTCAATTTGAACCTTAAGATCCAAGAAAGTGCTGATAAAAACAAATCAGCCTCACTAGGAGATGAAGGAAGATGTTTTCCTTCATCTTGGGAAATACTTGGGAAAAGTATTGATCCAAACAAATTTTTTTCTTTTCTTTTTTTAATAATTTTTATTGTGATCAACGTGAATTACAAGTCTTTCATAGTACAGAGTGTGTACTTTATTTAAAGTAAATATTTATTATTTAATTTTAATTTAATTAATTTAATATTATTTAAAGTAAATATTTAAACTACACAGTGATATTGAATCATAAGTATTCCCACCACCAGTGTTGTCCTCCCTCCAACCCTGTTCCCAGGATCCCCTTCCTTTGCCTTCCTTGCCCCCTGACTGCTAGTATAACTAGTCCAGTATGTATAGCTTGTTGTACATTGGGTATCAATTCTATTGTCATTGACATTGGGTTTGGTGTGTAAGTCTGACCATTTTTTATTTCTACTCAATGGTGATATGACTGTTTGATTCTGGTACCAATCTGCCCTCATTTTATGAGGTAGAACAAGTTAATTCAAAGTCTGATCATTTTATATTTCTACTCATGTTCATACGACTGTTTGACTCTGGTACCATCTATTTTTTGCCCTCAATTTATGAGGTAGAACAAATTGATTCAATTTATGTGACTCTGTTTGAAAAAATAAGAAAAGCAAATGAAAAAAGAAAAAAAACAAAATATAAAAAACAAACCCAACAAACAAAAACCGGGAGAAGCCCATCAACAGGTTACAAATATCAATTTAAAAAGAAGAAAGGGGAAAAATAAAGTAAATCATAACAATAAAAAGCAAAAAAAAAAAAACAAGAACAAAACAAAAAACCACAAAAAACAAAAATCAACAGCTACAACCAAATAGACAAAACACAAAAAGAAACAAAAGTCAAATACCAAAACTAGCTAGCAACTACAAAAGAGCACCACAGCAACAAATGCAACAACTAAACAATAACCACGCATGACCAAAAGAAAGAAAGAATAAAATAAGAAAGAAAACTAAAAAGGAAGGAGGGCTGGTTTGGCAAGTTTTTGTGTGTTTGTTTGTTTGTTTGTTTTTTTGTATAGGCACAGTAAATATTGGGAAAATTAGAAAGGGAGGGGGCCCGGGAGACAGCATGGAGGTAGGGCATTTGCCTTTCATGCAGAAGGTCATCCGTTCGAGTCCCGGTACCCCATATGGTCCCCCGTGCCTGCGAGGAGCAATTTCTGAGCGTGGAGCCAGGAGTAACCCCTGAGCGCTGCCGGGTGTGACCCAAAAACCAAAAAAAAAAAAAAAGAAAGGGAAGTTCCTTGGTCTAAAAGATACAGTGTTTCTCAGACCCTGCAGTATACTGTTATGGGAATAACTACAGGCTCCATACACACTGCTTTTCATACCTCAAGGAATTATTTTATTTTGGTGCCAGGAAACTTTCCGCTTAGTTGTGGCTGATAGAATCGGGCCTCTAACTAGAGATATTGGTATTTGCTCAAGTCATAAGATGAAGCCTAGGAGAATGTCTTACTTTATAGTTCTAGCAGTTCTGTTCCATCACTGTTGTTGTAATCAGTCTTCTGTAATTGGTGTTCTTGGTTTTTGCACCGATCAGAGGATGTGCCTAGGATAGAGTCCTTCATTGTTTCCAGAAGATCTGCTGTGTCGCTGCTGTCAAAGTCGGGCCTTTGGAATTAGAGCTCTTGGTTATTGTACAGATCCTAGGCCGGAGCCTAGGGTAGGGTTTTTCTTATTGGTCCAGGATAAGTTCTACCCAGTCATGTTTGTCAGGGCCAGTCTTCTGTAGTTAGAAATCAGGTTTTTGCACAGGTCAAAGGATGATTTGTCTTCTGATTTCATCTTATCCTTAGGTGATTAGATATACAACCTGCTCTTAATCTTGTCAGGATATCATATCAAAACTGGTGCAAGTTGATGCTAGAGCAATATTAGGAATTTCTCAGGGGTAGTTTGGTTCCTGGTGTTGTTGCAGGAAACTGTGTCCATTCTATATCTGGGCTCTAGGGCTCTGGATTGAACATTCGCTGTCTGATCACATGGAGTCTAACTTGGGTCTACATGACACATGTTCAGGGTGGGAGGCGCTCCTGTATTTTAAAATGTATGTATGGGTTCTTATCCTTAGTAGATAAGAAGTTGTTTCTATACAAAAGATTTCCCCTCTTTTTAGTATGCTTTTGAAAAAAAGGAATGTTGCCATGTCATTTGGGGATAAGAATGTCAGGCTACAAAATCTCTGTGCCCTGGTTTTGACCTGACTTTTTATCCCAGATAAAACTTTTTTTTGTAGGTTTTCATACTAAGCAGAACCAAAACAGGTGAAGTTAACGAGAAAAAGAAAAAAATGTATCTAATAGAAGAAATAAATAAAAATAAATTAAAAATATAATTGGAGAAAAATACAGTGATGTAAGAGGCTACATTTGGGGATAAGCAGACTCAGGGTATTGTTATAGAAATATTAAATATATAAAAGAAATATAGATTTCCCCATTGTCTTTTGAGATATTCGTGTGTGTGTGTGTGTGTGTGTGTGTGTGTGTGTGTGTGTGTGGTGAAATCCAGGGCACATTTTCATCACACACCCTGGTTCTGTTGAGTTTGATAAATGACTTGCAGCAGAAAAAGATCAAGGAGAATCCTTGAAATGGGGTCTTTCTGGAGCTGAATGCAGTATCATGCAACAGTCCAAATTTGTGTGTGTGTGTGTGTGTGTTTTGGGGGGGTGATAACAAGGCCCACACAGCATGAAATCAGCAAATGTTGATTGTAGTTCCTTGCTGGGGCAGGAGATGTGAGGCCGAGAAGGTGTCCTTTCGCTTTGGGAGCTGGTTGATGGGTTATTGGTGCAGGAGGTTGGTTCTGGTACTAATGAGTTAAGAACTAAGGTTAAAGAGAGTTAAATAAGGAGGAATATCATGATTCAACTAATTTTGTAAAACACCAACCACTGTTTTTCTATTTATGAGTTTTATCTTGAACATGTTTGTAAATTACACAGGTAAGCTAATGCAGGTAGTCAAATACACCACCTATGGCATTCCTTAATGAAACTATTTGGATGCCCAATCCATGGGACCATAGAAATCCAGAAAAAATCATCTAGAAATTGAATGTGTCTCAAAATATTTACACTTTTGTATTTATTGTAAATAAAGCAAAAGGAGAGCATTATTTCAAATTTTCAGGTCATATTTGGCCTCAAGCCTTACCAGCACTACAAAGGAAAATTTAGCATTACAGTTGTTACCTTGACTCCTTTTAAATTGGCTCAGGTTGTTAACAAATACCTTCTGGCCAGATTTTTTGATGAGTTATGAAGTTAAACTTGTTGAAGAAATTGAATGTGGCTTGTTTCACTGTAGGGTCCGAGTCAAAGGATGAAACCACACAATTGAAAAAGCAAAGCAAAACTTTATTATGTCTACCAACAAGCTACAAATTGACTGATCAGGGCCATTTCCCACAGAATACCACACTGCCTGGTGATCACAAGGTAGGTTATATAGGACTAGAATCAGGAAGTCTTGATTTTTTTTTTTTTTTTGGTCTGTGGGTCACACCCAGCAGCGCTCAGGGGTTACTCCTGACTCCACACTCAGAAATTGCTCCTGGCAGGCTTGGGGGACCATATGGGATGCTGGGATTTGAACCAATGACCTTCTGCATGAAAGGCAGACACCTTACCTCCATGCTATCTCTCCGGCCCCAGTCTTTTTTTTGTTTGTTTTTTGGGTCACACCCAGCAGTGCTCAGGGGTTACTCCTGGCTCCATGCTCAGAAATTGCTCCTGGCAGGCATGGGGGACCATATGGGGCACCGGGATTCGAACAGATGACCTTTTGCATGAAAGGCAAACGCCTTACCTCCATGCTATCTCCCGGGCCCCCGGTCCCAGTCTTGAACTTTTAAGTTGGCTGACTATTGTCTAAGGTGTTTCTAGAGTATTTCATCATGTCCCTCTATGGCTAGATGTCTAAGGAGGTATATTTTAGTTTATAGGGCAACTCTTGGGGTCTCTGCATCATTATTGGTGGTATAGAAAACTTAGTTTTTAAATGGAAACAGTCATGTTAGCCTTAAATGGAAACTGAACATTGGTTTGACAAAATATAGTCTCTTCTGTTTTATGTTCACATCACTAAAAGAAAAAAAACACATTTTATATAAGCCTGTGAAAAATTGAAAGGAGTAAAAATAAATAAACATATTTAGCCTTAAGCTCCTGTTAAGTTAAAAGAAAACTAAACCCATGTACAGGCTTCCCTTGGGAGGGGGGGGCCCTATTTTGTGAAGGAACCCATGTGCTCAAAGGGAAGGCTCAGGTCCTGCCCCTTCCTTGCAACTGATTCGTCGCCGAGGGGAAGTCCCGCCCTCACCGCCACCTCATTCGTGTTGCCCTAGTTACTTGGCGAAGGCTCCACCCTCAAGGCTCCTCCCACTTCCTATCTTATATAGGGGGAACGGAAGGCGCTTGGCTCTCTTGCCATGCGGGACCCAGGCGAATGGTTCTAGCCACGGGCTCTCTCTTGCTTCCGTCGCTATGGACATGTGGGACCCTGGCTAATGGTTCTAGCAGCATACTCTCTCATGCCTCTGTCTGGACAGATGCACTGGTGACCCTAAACTGTCAGACAATGAATAAACTCACTTAATCTTTTTGTTTGGGCCTCTGTCTCTTCATTTATCTGGCCGGGCAGTGGAAATGGGGTATTTCGAACCCTTACAA
>PVKC010023866.1:0-17123 GCA_004027635.1 Crocidura indochinensis
CTAGAAAAAAATGAAAATATGTTTATTCACTTCTCTCTTCTCTATTTCATTTCTCTATTACTTGCAATGTACAGATTCATAAATCTTAGAGGTAATTGTTTTTGGCAATTAATTACACAATCATGATAACATATTAAAAAGAATAATTATGAGAATACAGAAGGTATATGGTGAATCAGTTCTTTTTGAGATATAGGGAAAGTAAGAAACTATCTGGAGGTTAAGAAATTCAAGAAGCATATTATAAATGGGATAACTTTGATAAATGTATATGTGGATTTTCCAATGAAAATTATTCTATAGGGCCCTATATTTACATGTTTTTCTATCATGTTCTTAGACATATATGCTTTTGTATGATATCTTATAATCCCTGTTATTTAAGATTGTTTTTTCATCCTGCTTTAACATATCCTCCAATATACTTTGACTCAGGTGATAGTGAAAAGGGCAGAGATTTTTTAGGATATGCTTAGATGAAAGTGGATATAGGAATTCTTTGGCCTGGTTGATTATATTCCTGTGGTCTATGGTCACATCCACGTATATCTAAAAATAATTGACAATCTATCATCGACTTTGTTACAGCTTATTTTTCTCATATACTGTGTCAACACATTAGGGCTGGGATACAGAGACCTAAATAGCTCAAAAGATATTTTCCCCATGAATAGAGAATAAATAATGTTTAACACACATAGAACTAGAAATTAATAAGTGGAATATTCTTGTAATTTTATATATAATATGATAAATAAGACTTTGATACCACCAGTTAGTGGTCTAAATAAAATATTGCTGTGAGGATATATTCAGCATTGTCTCTAAAATTGCATTAAATTGTATTATTTATATAATGTATAAATCATAGATATTCTGTATTTGTAACATGTATGATTACATTTTTAAAAGAAATCATATATTGCCTAAGGTTTTATAACCTGTTTAATTTATAGCAGGTGAAAAATGCTAACTTTGTTATTTTCCTCTAACATAATGCATTTGACAATGACTATTATTTTTATATCCTATTGAAGATGTATCAAGCTGTATTTAGTTGTTTCAAAATTTGAACCATTTTGTAGGGAATTTTAGTTTACATCATTACAGATATTATTTGTGTTCCATATATCTATTTACTTAAAATATTCTAAAGTTTGATGGGAGAGCCAAAAATATTTATATTTTGTTTTGTCTTGTTCTGGGTCCATACCCAGCAGTTCTCAGAACTTACTCCTGGTTTTAATCTAGATACTGGGGATCAATCAAATCAATGTCAGCTATATGTACTATACAGTTAAAGCCAATACAGTTGCTCCTGATCCTCTATTTATATTGTATCACTGAAATTCTCTGCAAAAAGATTGTGCTTCTTTACATAGTGCCATTTCCAAGTATTAGTGTTCTTTTTCCTTAATTATTCACCACGTTATGCTACAAAATGCTTTGCAGACAGAGCTAAAGAATCTATTCCCTACCAGCTCTCACTTCTTAATGTTTGTAACTGCAAGTTTCTGCTATTGGCAGTGAACAATTACTTTTTGATTTTCAATCTGGTGGACTATTTATCATTCTTATCATTGACCTCACAGCATTTGATATTATTGAACTCAAGCTCTTATTTGAAAAACAAATCTCTCTTACTTTAGGTCCCTTGATACACTCAATGCTGATAATGCTCTAATTGCTCTTTTTCTTTCTCTCTTTTCTGACTCATCTTGTTCTCAGTTAAATATGGTCATCCACTTGGGATCATAGCTGTCAGTTGTTATACATTCTGGCATAGAGTCAATGCTTTTCTTCTGTGCCTCTCAAGTTTCTCTCCTTTCTTCTCCAAAGATCCTTCTCATTTAAGTCTTATTATTATTGTGTATACTATGAATTGCCTCCCAACTGGTCCCCCTGCTTATTGTTCCAGATGTGTCATGCTAAAATATTACTTTACTGCAGCACTTAACAGCTGCTAGTTGTCTCAATCAAATGAATTGCATTTGTCTATCAGATGAAAATACAAATTGGCATCTCATCCAGTACTCCTAGCCACAAAAGCCTGTATTTTAACATAACTATTTCATTTTATTTCTTTTTTTCATGACTTGCATATAGTTCTCTCTTTTATTTCTACTCTTCAAAAATATGGTTTTTTTTTCACTAATTTTTGACTCAAAAGGATGTCCTATGGGAATCTTTTTCAACCCATCTCTATTAAATATAACCTGTCTTTCAAGTCTATCATTCAGACCTCTTTTATACAATAATGTGGCCAGTTTGAGAGGCTTAAAACCTTTATGAGGTTATAAAATGATTTAAAGCAAGATTAGGTACTGTTCATCTTTCCCTAAGCATCTAGCAAAGAGTTTTATTTCTGGTTGGTGATTAATAAAATTTAATTAAGTAAAAGGTCACTCCTAGAGCAATTCTGCTGATCCATTGGCTTTGAGAATAGTTAAGAAAAACTCAAAAATATCCCACTGGCTGTTCTGGTGATCATCAGATTCAGACAAGTGTGCAACCTAACGATACATTACAGAAAAAATAAAATTTCATGGTTTATGGTTATATTCACTTCTCTCAGAATTCTGAAAACTGTAACAGGATTTATGTTTCATTCTCAAAAACTCACCATTTTACTGACCTATAGACCACTCAACAACTTGAAACTAAACAGATTCTTTGAAGATGCTTGGTAAACTTTGCTACTTAGAGATTCTGTCCCCATTTAGACATTTGAGATGAAAGGGACCACCTTGATTGTCAACCCCTTCAACAATGCTTTCTGGGGAAGACAAGTTAAAATATATCATGGAAACATCATTGATTGACTGTGGGACCAGAAAGAGGAAAGAAAGATGTTATATGCCACGAACACCAGAATTTTGCATTCATATACAGTGCGAATTCTTCTGTGCTATTTCTACAGCACCTTTCTTGAGCATAGAGATGTTCAACCCAGATGTGAACAGTGAGGCAATGGAAGGAAGCACCAATGGGTGAAATATAACACATTAGAAGAACACACAGTAAAATGAAGTAGAAAAATTCTTCAGAGCAAAGGAAGCTTTTAAGAAGCACACTATAGGTCAGCTTTAGTAGTTGCTTTCTCATTACTCTAAGGACTCGTTAAGAAGCTAAAGAGGCAACTCCTTTTTTTTCCTAAGGGAAAAGATGAACTACAATGTAGTTTAAATATATTTACATTCATGTTAAAATAAAAATTCAGAATCATTTGTAAGTCAAACTAGTGCTGACCACCTTCATTTCAAGAATGCACTGCATTTTTTTTGTTTTTTTTTTTGTTTGTTTTGTTTTGTTTTGTTTTTTAAACTCTGGGCACAGACAATTTATTCACATGTTTGATCAACTTTTCTGCACAGGGATTTTTAGATGAATGTGACTACTTCATTTCTATACTAAATAAAGAACTACAGAGGAAATGTGACCAGAGGCCACATTTATTTATTGGGAAGGTGTGAGGATTTTCATTTGGAAAATTTTATTTAATGCAATAACTCTGCAGGTGAGATATGATATTTGTTTCTGGTCAGTTTTAATTTTTGAACACAGTTTACAAACTCCAGTTCAATTCCATGTGGCCCCTCAATTAAACCATGCAGTGTATAGGCCCAGTGGCATGAATTTAAAGAAATCTCATTCTCCACAGTGCTGTCAGAAGTAGAACAGAACAATAATTTTTGCATTTGTAAACCTGCATTTTAATGCACTTTCTACTATGACCACCTGATCCAGAACCAAGCCTATATTCTTATCATTGATAACATTTAGAAGAAAAATAGATATTCCCCTAAGGACTCTTGGCAAAAGGACTTAAAGAGTTTTCAGAGTTTCTGAGTAGGTGAAATAGGTTGTATTTTTTCACTTCTAGAAATTGAAGGAACGTCACCAGTAATATAATGTAAATAGTGGCATTCTTGGAGTTCATAGTGCTTTTCAAAGAGCATGTAATATTTGACCCATACCTAAGATAATGTTATGACCATTAATTTGAACCTCAAATTATCCTCTTTAAAATGGATGTTTGCACTGATTTTATTTACTAAATATCTGTGATGACTTATGGTTAGTAAGTCATCAGGTTAAATAATGTTAACTTTTTATCATAATAATGAAGAGGAAGTTTTTGCTACATTTTAGTTTTCTTGTAAATATGAGGGCACTGTTAACTATGAAGCAGACTGACTGAGAAAACAAACCCTGTAGAAAAGCAGGCTCCACCCAAACTCAGTTCTGTCACTTGTAAAAATCACTTTATCTCTCTCTGTGTTTCTACTTATTTGTAACAGGGTGACACTAATCATATAGGATTGGCAAGTCAACTAAATAAGATATATATATATATATATATACATACATATGTATATATATAGTTAGTGCCATGGCTTACATTTAAAATGTATAATTAATGTTTATATTTATTATGCTTAAGGATTATATTAATGTGATTAAGAACCTAGAAAGAATTGGGAATGTTGCAATCTTGCAGTCTTTATCTTCGAAAACGTGTCATCAAGGAGAGCAGCACATTATCTTATAGCATTTCTATTAGAGATGATTTTACAATTGCATTCCTTCAATTCGATTATCCGTTTATTTAATATCGTCTCATCTTTATCATCATTCCACTGCAATCAAAGACCTTCAATCAGGAGCTATTGTTTCCTCTGTTGGAATTCTGAGACAGTTCCTCTTTCTAGGCCTACTACTTACATGTAACCTTTTTTTACTGCACATATCTTTTTTTACTAATATGTTCCTCTTTCCAACTGCTATTAAGTACTTTAAAGTTTGTTGGCTGTATTTGTTCTTTGGCTATAGAAAATAGGAACTACCCTTAGAAAAACAAGTTTGTTACTGCAAGTACTTTCCAAGTACTTTCTCATGGAAAGAAAAGAGAAAACCTTGACTGCATTTAATAGTACTCCTCCTGCTTGCTTCTGCATTGACAAAATCACAACCTCCCTAAAGAAAAAAAAGGAAAGCAATCAAAAGACTATAAAGGTGATAGCAGAAGATTAGAACAGAGTATTTTAGCTCCTCACAATTGTATTTTAAGCCTCTTCTCAAGAGGTCTTACTCTCCACAGATGGAGAGTCTTATATTAATTTTGGAAATAAAGGCAATGAAGTTATGTATTGGCACATAAAATTCCATTTATTTCTCTACTATCTATTGAATCTGCCATCCCGAATTGTTTATCCCCTTGAAGTTCAGGTAAGAATGCAGCACATCTGAGGGCACTGTCCTCTTTTGGACATTTCTCATCATCTTAATGAGAAAGCTAGATGCCATAAACATAACTACGACTCCGATTAATACAGTGTAGATTGCTCTCAGTAGTCAACATGTAGTCCTTTTCACCTATGGAGGATGCTCCTGTCTCACTCTCATTATTGTGCTTCTCAAACACTCATTGGGAAATAACAAAAGCTGTGTGAGATGGACCAAATGCCAGGGGTGAGTAGTGCATTTTCACTGTCTGCCACTGTTTTCTTTAATGATTTTTCAAATGAATACAAACTCCATCTTCCTGTCCTTTAGAATGTGTATGATGGGCTCCAATGATCTCAAAGCTAATGGTAAAATATTTACTATCCAGCACAACTCTGTCAAAAGGATTTAAATGATTATTTATCTTCTTCCTTTGTACACGCTATAGGGTTAAATGTCTGGGGTTTTTGAAACAAAAGATTTATACTCCATTTTCTTTGTACTATCTATCCACGCCTCCTGTAATAGGAGCTGGCTAGAAAACTGTGTGTCTGTGTTGTCATTTCTCTTGCATGGTGTATATTAGAGTCCAAACATCCTCTGCACCATCAAGGTTCCACAAACCTTAAATTTACACTAACTCTTCCACCAAAGTACCTAAAACAATAACTTTTTTATGTTGCAACAAACATTACATTTAATGAGTACAGTGCACATGTAATGATACAGTGAATCAGTGTGAAGCCTCAAATAATGATTTCTGTTGGCACTATAAAGGGAATGTAATTTTTCTTGTTGAAATACCATTTTTCAGTTACTGCATGAGTGATGTGGTAATTATCCCCTACACCTGGGATTTAAATCCAATCCTACAAGCCCATTTTCTGTTTGCAAGCTGTCAGGCTGATGCATAGGCTTTGTTCTTATCTGGCAGTAGGCAAGGAATCGGTAATTCAGAAACAACAAAGCCACTGATGGGTCATCATGTAATCTGCACTGAAAATTGCAATCTGTAATGAGATTGGAAACGCAGATGAGGTGACTAAAATTGATTACCTACCATATCTAAAATTTTCAATTTTATTGCACAAATATGATCAAACTAGTCCATAAGTTTGGGGATTAGTTGAGAAAGAATAAAGATTACTTTTAAATTAGGTGAATGCAGATAAGTTATTTAAATGGAAATTATTTGCTTTATAGCAATGTGGTTGGTCTGCGGGGTGATTCATGCAGCTACATATTTTTCACCCCCTGATGGCATCATTTTGCCTGGGAGTTCCAATTAGAGATGACACTTTCAACTTTAAATGTAGTAGAGCAAAACAGGCTATGGATAAAGCTTGCATCAATCTAATAATCATAAAAACTTATTTCTCACAGCCTGCTTATGCAGAAAACTCATCTTAAAGTCTTGGGAGTGTCAAGAAAAAAGCAGCAGTCTATGATAAAAGTATTTGAAATATTTTCCACCATTTAAAAGGGATCAGGCTTTGTGGATTTACCTCTGGAGCCAGGTTGGCAGACTCAAGGTCTCCTGCATTCAATAGGGATCAGACTTCAATTAATATTAGAACCAACCATTAGAGTTATGGCTGATGTTCTGATTGAACTTCTAGCTGCTATTAACATATTTATGTTTCTCATCAGGAACATTATGATGTTACTAGCACTAGAAAGTTGGCAGACCCAGTGATCCTTAACATTATATCTAGTTAGAAATCATTTTTGTAATAATTTTGCCATTCACTATTTCAGAAGTATTAATGGCAATACATTCATATGCCATCAGTATATCTCACTTCTTATTATAGCTTCCCAGAGAGTATCTGTTTGTGTAGCAAGAATAACATTGAGACAATCATTGCTCCTGGTAGATTCTCTAAGAAAATCATATCATCAAGACTTAATGTTCTTTGTTTTCTGGGGTGCCAACACAGAAAATATTTTCATCTTGTGTGATGTAATTATAGTTACAAGATATTCTTACACTTTTAGAAATTTTAGTGTTTTTTATTAAATTAATTATAGAAAAGGGAGTTTCCCTTTGCCCACTCTATTATTTATTCAGGTAGACATTAGTGAGGTGCAGAGTGGGTAGGGCTTTTGCCTTGCATGCAGCCAACCCGGGTTTGATTCTCAGCATCCCATAAAGACCACCATTCCTGTCAGGAGTGACTCTAAATAGAACCAGCAGTGAGCCTTGAGCACCACCGGGTGTGGCTGGTCCCAAAACCAACAACAAAAACAATATAATTGAGATACTAGAACGTATTAGTGAAGACTTGGGTTATATGCTCCAACAGACTATGTGGCATAAACTTCATATTTGTAAGTGTCTTCAGAGTTTTACTAATGTCCTTCCCATTGTATAGACTTTGCAGATGTTTAATTTGTTAATCCTATTTGGGAGAAAATCTTGGAAAAAATAGCTCAATTCTTAATTTTTTCCTTTCTTTTAATTCTTCACCTTCCTTATTATTTTTATTATTATTATTCTTTCCTGTCTTAGATTTTGTTTTGTTTCTATTATAGTGCAACTTTCCTGTTCAGTTCCTCTGAGACTCAGAGAGGATTCAGTGGCAGCTGATGCAATAAGTATTCATTGACTTTGATCTACAAGTTCCAGAATGACTTCAGGCTCTGTTGGTAGATTAACTTGCTAAGTTTTATGTTCCAATGCTATTTATTTTAACCACTGAGTATTCTTTTCTTCCAAAGAAAAAAGGGAATAAAGAAGGAAGTATCTTTTACATTTATTAAATCATGTAAAGATTCACATCATTCAAAGTTATATCTGTACTCCAAATGTTATTTTATTTATCCTGATGTTATCTTATTTATTACTCATTCTCTCCTCTGTTACAATTGCCCATTCTTTATTCTTAAAATCTGAATATTCCTTTATATAAAGGAGATTTTTGATTCCTCTTATTTCTGACTTCTAAAACAGGTAAGAAAGACAATAATGCTGCTTCTGATCCCATATCACTTACATTCTCCTGAAAATCTGACTGGGGACTTTTCTTTTTATTGAAACTGCTTGCTTCATGAACTTTGATCTAACCACACAGTCTCTAGTCTTGAGGAATTGCAGGACCCCACAGGGTTTCTCTGCTTCCCATCATGCATCTCTGAAATCCATTTTTTCTATCAGTCAACTTGATTCTTTTAAATCAAAAACCTGCTGATGTCACCCTTGTTCATGCTAAAAATAAAATCCAAACACCATACATTGGATTATAGTTTTATTCTCTCTGCTAATCTAATTACAGTACTATTTACTTCACCATATCAAACTTTGAATTTTTGAATACCTGCTATAAGTCTTTGCAACTCTTTATCTTCTTTTGAATGGGTAATGCTTCTAAAAGAACACAGCCATATTATCTCCTGAGAGACCAATCTAATCAGAATTGTTTCACAACCATATTACTGGAATGTTCTTTTCAAACGCCTTGGCAGCATATATCTTTAGGTACTTTTATTTTTTTTTTATCATTTCCATTGTTTGCTTTTTTCAACTCAGTATAATGAACAAAGGATCAGGAGCTTTGCTAGTAATTCATGCTTTGAAAATTGCACAGCACACGGTATGTGCTCAAGATGATAAATATCAGTGCAGCTATCCTGCTTATTTTGTTTGTCCAAATAGTTTTGTTTATTCTTTTGTTTGGGTTCACACCCGGTGATGCTCAGAGTTTGCTCCTGGCCACGTGCTTAGAAATCACTCCTGGCTTGGGGGACCATATGGGACACTGAGGATGAAACTAGGTCCTGCCTGGATCGACTGAGCGCAAAGCAAAGGCCCCACCGCTATGTTATCACTCCAGCCCCATGCCCAAATAGTTTTATTCGTGTATCTTAATAACAATTCTTTTGTATTGTATTTGGGAACTGATGATATTTTGACATCTTCATTCTTATATTTGTTTACCTTTAAATTCCAGGCAAAATATCCTAGTTTTTCTTTCTTCTCCAATGTCTTCTTCACTTGTTTAACTACAAGATTAGGTTTTCTCAATTTACATAACTGTTCTTCATATCTTGCTATGTATCTTGAATATTTCAAATAATTCATGGCATTTGAGCTGGCTATAGAACTTAAAAGAGTTGGCTAAATAATGAAAATATTGAAACCCCTTCAATAGATGAGATACATTAAACTCAACTGGCAAAAGAAACCCAAAGAGTATTATTGGCACAAAGAAGCTATTGGAAAAAGTAATAAGGGAGGGTTATTGTATCAAGACCTTTTGTATTTGATAATTGCTACTAATCAAAATCAAGCTTCTATGTTCTTAGACTGGGAGATGGACACCATCTCTCATAGTTACTATCCAAAGGATATCTTCCAGTCTTTTAAGATTGTAAAATTGGAATTAAGCATCTTGAAAATAATTTGTAACTTAAAGGCACAGAGGAAAATTTTACAATTGAAAATTCTTAAAGTAAAATTTTAATTAGGCAGTAAGAAATCTGCCTTATTCTATTCAAGTTGAAGCTACTAGAAGGTTACCTTGGTTAGTTGCATTTGTTTAGACTTATTGTCCTTTACAAGCTTAGATTCAGAGTTTTCAGTTGTTGAACTTCTCAGCTGAGTAAAACCACTTCATATTTAATACTTTTGGTTTAATACAAAGTCATAGTTTACTTTTTAAAAAAATATTTTACACTTATTTGTTTAGTTCAGATTAGCTTATAAGCATAAATGTTTATAGGCCTCCAGGGTACAATTTACCATGCCATATCAACTAACAGTGAAATGATTCTTATATTCACTATCACAATTTTATATTAATTATTACTTAATTTTATTAACTGAGTTATATTTTAACCACTATCTATCATTATTCTTTTCTGCTGAAATTGATTCTCTGGTAGCTTCCCTTAATATGCATTAAGTATATTCATACCCTAAACCCCAACGACTTTCCATTGTCAGTATGGCGAAAGTAGTGTTCATTCTAGAATCAGAATCTTTTATCTCTCTGTATAAAGATGTCATCATTTTATAAAAGACCTTGTTGATTTCAACATGCACAATAATTATAGTGAATCAAGTGTGCAAAAATGCTACAAGAGGAGACTGTAGAACAGATTTAACAATATTATAATACTGTATTATTGTTTAAAATAGAATAATAAGAACTTTTCAATAAAATAACAAGTGATTTTAATGGCACTTTTTTAAATATTGTGTGAGAAAGAAAAATATCCATTTTTAATTTTTTAAAAATTTCTCATATGAGATCTTGGTATTAAATCCACTTAAATTTACCTTACTCTCACAAATAAATATCAACTTTTGTCCATTTCTAGTTTTTTTCAAATGAACTGAAAGACTGTCTTATAAAAATGACTCATAAGAAATTTAACTATTCAACTCAGCTATCTATCTATGAAATATATAGACTATGTGTGAGCTTTACTGCAAGCAAGATAAAGTTATCAAGTCAAAAATTTGTTATTCTACAATTGAGCACTAGAATAAAAGTCAACAGCATGATTTAGCAACACAGTCATGGAAATATCTAAACTACATCTAATTTTCCTTTTACTGAATCCTTGACTTAGAACTATTTATATTCTAATTATAACGTTTTTTTTTCTTTTGAAATATCTGTTTTAGAGTGAAAATCTAAATGAATATATTATTCCAGGCACTAAGACACAGATGTGATATTTTTCTATGTACACTTAAATATATGCATTAAATATTTAAGCTAGGCCTTCTGAATTTACAGCATAGTAAAGATATTCACAGAGGCTACATTAGTCTAATATGTAACTAGTGACCTCACATTTAGGATAAAAGACTCACTAGATCTGAAAGCACTTCCTAGTCTACCATCACTAGGATTAATCTGTTCTGAAATAGTGATATTTTATTGGTCTTTTTAAAAGTGTAATGTGCTATAAAATATTAAAAATAATTTCATGTAATAAGAAATTATATAGTCCATTAATTTGGAACTTTATATTTTCAGTTTATACTATTGGTTTTTTGGGCCACACCCATTTGATGCTCAGGGGTTAATCCTGGCTAATCACTCAGAAATTGCCCCTGGCTTGGGGGGACCATATGGGATGCCGGGATATAGAACCGCTATCCTTTCTTGGCTAGCGCTTGCAAGGCAGACACCTTACCTCTAGCGCCACCTCACTGGCCCCTTCAGTTTATACTATTATACATTTTATATATAGGATATCAATCAGATAATATATAACATCTACAAATACAATTTTTCTACTATACACATATTTTCAGTTTCTTTCCTCTTTTTAATATCTCAGTTTAGGCAACCTTGTTATAATACTTTTGACCTTCATGACTTTTATGAATACAGTAACTGCATCTTTTGAATACCAAAAAGCCCACCTTGGAGCCAGAGAGCTACAGTGGTAGGGCACTTGTCTTGCACATAACCAACCCCAGTTCAATTCCTGACATCATCTTTCACATCATTGAGTCTTACTAGGTGTGACCTCTAAACACAGACAAAGTAACTTCTGAGAGCTACCATATATGACCAAGAACAACAAAATAAAAACATTCCCATTGTGAATGTTCTTCACTTCTAGTTTACATCTTCCACTTGTCCTTCCACTCTCCCCTTCTTGCTTGGAACTTTAGTTTTATGATCCAAGATTGAAAGTTTTTTTTATAATTTTGAATTGTCTATTTCTTTGCTCTCCCTATATAACATAGAAGAATGAGATCATTCAATATTTGTTATTACCTCTCTGATATATTTTGCTTAACATGATATTTTCCAATTTTACTCAAGTTGTAGTGGACTGCAAGATTTTATCTTGAAATTTCATATTATTTCACTGTTTTATTTGCTCATCTGTTATATATATGTGTATATATACATATACAAATAAAGCATATATAGCACACATATATGGGTTATACCCATAGTCTGATAATGTTTTGTTTATTTGTTTTTGTTTTAGGGCCACACCAGTGATGCTCAGGAATTACTCCTGGCTATACGTTCAGAATTTGTTCCTGGGTTTGGGGACCACATGGGATGCCTGGGATAGAACCAAGGTCCATTCTGGGTCAACCACATGCAAGGCAAATGCCCTACCACTGTGCTATCACTCCATCTCCTGATAATTGTGATGAACGTATGTGTGTGCTTACTTTGAATTAAAGATTTCATAATAGAGGGTGTAGAAGCAAAGAAGTAGAATAATGAGGTCTGATAGAAGCTTCAATCTTTATTAATATATATTCTTGGTATAGCAAAATCATTTTTATTGGAGAAAATTTTGAGAGCTTAAAGTGAGGAAACTGAAGGAATTGAATCCATGTTTAAGAGAAAGCATAGATTCTCTATAGTCATAAAAAGCCAGTAGCTGTATTGTTTACTATAGAGTTTGAATAAGATCACATTCCCACCGATTGCAAAATAAGGTTTTTTGTTTTTCACAACACCCCTGCCAACACTGGTTGTTTCCAGTCTCTAGGATATATGACTTTTTCACTGGCTCAAATGAAGACTGATGTTTTCATTTCCATTTCTCTTATAATACATTACAATAAATAGCTTATAAATTCTGTCCATTTATATGGACATTTACTTACATAAAACTTTTCTTCAGGGGGCCGGGCGGTGGCACTGGAGGTAAGGTGCCTGCTTTGTCTGCTCTAGCCTAGGATGGACCACGGTTCAATCCCCCAATTTCCCATATGGTTCCCCAATCCAGGAGTGACTTCTGAGTGCATGGCCAGGAGTAACCCCTGAGCGTCACTGGGTGGGCCCAAAAACCCCCCCAAAAATAAAAATAAAAACACCTTTTCTTCAAGAGTGTGTCTGTTCAATTCCTCTTCTTATTTTTGATGGAATTAATTGAAGTTTTTTGTATGTAATATTTCTCCAGTTCAGTAGAATTACTTATTCTTTTAGCCTGAGTTTCCTTTTCCATGTAGAATATTTTTAATCTGAGGTAGTGATTCTAAAATTTATGCTTGTCAATAGGTTAACTTATTAAAGTAAATTCTAAAACATTGAGGCTCAAGAATTTTGCCTATATATTTCTCAGTACATTTTATAAATGCTGGTATAATATTCAGTCTAGGAAAGCTCTTATCTCTTCAACCAGTCATTCTTCCTATTCCCCCCTTTCCTTTCCTTCTGTAATTCCTACTATTTCAGAATTTCAAGCTCTTATCTAATAAACACCTTAGCATTTTTCTTTAAAAAGTCTCTGTTCTGTAACCTCTTATTTATTGAAGATGTCATATGCCTTAACTTAAGGTGACTGATTCAATTTTTGGCTTCTTCCATTCTGCTGCTGCGTCCCAAACTATATGCTTTAGTTTCTTTGTTTCTCTATGAATGATTTCTTTCATTTTTTCCCATCAATCTTTCTTCAAGTTTATTGAATCTCTCTTCTAATGATTTTCTCACTTCAGTGAATATCAAGATGTTGCTCTGTAGTTATCCTCAGGCTGCATCAAAAGCATAATGTTTGTATACTTGTGGATTTCCTGGCTTCTGTCTCTATCCATTGATGCAGCTGAAATCACTCATTTTTAAAATTTATTATTCCTGGTATTTGCGGAGACTTAGTGTAGAGATCCAAGTTTCAAATGATCTTAACAATGATATAGTGCTCTCATTTGCAGTATCAGGTTAATGTATATGAACTCTGATTTTTTGGCAGCCACAGGCATGTTGTGAAAAAATTTAAATTATTGCAAGACTGAATAGTTGTTTGTTGCTCTAATTTGTGTGCACCTGAATTATAACAGGGGTATGTGGCACCCACCCAGGCCTATAGCCTCTATAGTACCAAAATCCAGTAAACATGAGTTCTAACTTCAATCGAATAGTTACTGCTTCTGGTATTGTATATGAGATAATAGTTCATCTTGGATTAGAGATTGTCATGCAAGTCCAGCAACAATTGTTTAGAAAACAACCCATTGTAGCTCTAGAGGGTTTTTTCCATTCTCCAGTACCAGTTAGATATGGATTCTCCAAGTTATGTTCTGATTAGTGGAGCTCTGCTCTCTGTTGGAACTTTTGGATGGTCACTTGCTTTCTTTTTATCTTTTTTATCTTTATTTTATTTTTATTTTTTTTAATTTTTAAATTTTATTTAAACACTGTGATTACCAGTAGAACTGTAGTTGGGTTTCAGTCACCAAAAGAACATCCCCCCTTCACCTGTGCAACATTCCCACCACAATGTCCCCCATTTCCCTCTTCCCACACCCCCTGCCTGTTTATGAAACAGGCATTCTACTTTTCTCATTCATTAACATTGTCATGGTAGTTGTTAATGTATTATTTCTCTAACTGCACTCACCCCTCTTTGAGGTGAGTTTCATATTATGAGTTGGTTCTTTTGGCCCACATCTCTGGGCATTATCACAATAATGTCTTTAATTTTTCTTAAAACCCATAGATATGTGAGACTACTCTGTGTGTCTCTCTCCTTCTGACTATTTGACTCAGCATAATAGTTTCTATGTCCACCTTGGGAATGGCTTCTCCTGCTGTGATTTGGAGAAAACTGAACCCTATCTGTACTGGATGCTATGATTCCAGTCTCTTTCTGACATAGTGAGTACCAGTACCAAAAGAACATTTTTGAAGCATTTGCAGTTAGTGTCCTCTGGTTCATTTTAGGGATCAATATGGAGCACCTACTTTAGAGGAGTATCCTTTTATTCTGAGCTGCTACAGGTCCAAGCCAGTATTACAGTTAGGTCTTGAACCAAAATCATGTGCCTATTAAGGTGGGATTGTGTCTGTGACACTTCTGCATGGAGTGTCCATCTCCAGTGTGGCTACTGCCACTACTAGCTAGGTGTGGCTTTATTTGTTGGGCTTACCAATTTGCAATCTAATATCTAAGTTCCCACCAAAAAATACTGAACTATATGGAAATATAGATAGATGATTGATAGATAGATAGATAGATAGATAGATAGATAGATAGATAGATAGATAGATAGATAGATGGATGGATGGATGGATAGATATCTAAATGCTTAGTAGTTCAACCTCTAAGGTAGGACTAGACCACTTTAGTTCAGGTGGTCTGGAGTCAAGACTTCACCTCTATTGGGCATTATCACCTTTAGATTGGCTCATGTTGTAACTGAGCAGGGAGTTAGGGAGCAACAGCACACTGTTGGACTCCACAGTCCTGTTCCTATTTCAACTTAGTGAGTGTTGATATAACACAAAATATCTATAAGTCTTTTGCTTTCAGTAACCGTTTTACCACAGGTTGGTGTTTTCTGTCTGACTTACAGTACTTGTAAGTCCTCTTTTACTTTCAGTATCAGTTTCTCCCTTCCACTCAGGAGAGCCTACTTAATTCTGGACTTGTCCTCAGTTCTTTGTCTTAGAGCTCAATCTCCCTGAGGAGGATGGTTGTTTTCCTTTAGTAAACTTTCTCAGAAAGACTCATTGCAGGTGCTAAGGTGTTGTGCTCCACTCAGTTTTATATATTCTTCATATTGATGCCACACTCAACTAATAATATAGGTCATATTCAGTTCCTATATTTTTTGTTTAGTAATATAATATATTTATTTAAACACATTATATTATATTTAATATAATATGTTTCTTTAAACATAATATGTAATATATTTATCTACATTTATTTAAATAAATTAATATGGTATATTTAAATATACTAAGTATATTTAAATAAATAAATTTATTTAAGCATGTAGTTTAAATAGACTACATGATTATAGTTGGGTGTCAATCATAAAAAGAACAAAGAACATCCCCATTCACCAGTGCAACACTTTTACCACCATGCCCTCCATTTCATTCCTCCCCCACTCCCTGCCTGTATTTGAGACAAGCATTCTACTTTCTTTCTTTTTTTTCCTCCACATTAACCTCTTCCCACCATGGTGTTAGGAATCAAGCCCAGAGTTTTGTATATACAAGGTGCCTTGTACATGCAAAATGTGCACACTAGGACATTTCTATCTAGGATAGGTATGTCCTAAATAAAAGATACTTTTAAAGAAACAAAATAATTTTAGTGAAAGAAATGTGCTTAGGTTGGTGTGAAGGTAGAGAAATCGAAAGGTATGTGTTCTGAAAGACTTCAGAGTGCAAGGGGAAAAGATAATATTCACTTTTTGAAAATGAACTTCCTATAAAACACAAATTCAAAGCGTTATTATTCACATAAGTTATTGATCAGAGAACTATTTTTTTTTTTTTTTTTGGTTTTTGGGTCACACCCGGCAGTGCTCAGGGGTTAGTCCTGGCACCATGCTCAGTATTTGCTCCTGGCAGGCACGGGGGACCATATGGGGCACCGGGATTTGAGCTGATGACCTTTTGCATGAAAGGCAAACGCCTTACCTCCATGCTATCTCCCGGGCCCCGATCAGAGAACTATTATAAGGAAGAAAACATGTGTTGCAGTCCAATAATCGTAACTACAATTTTTTTCTAGGAATTCAGTGATTCAAATATAAAATATTACTTTAAATTACTAAATTCCAATAATAAAAGATTAAAAATCAGGAATTTTATGGGGCCCAGGAGATAGCATGGAGGTAAGGCATTTGCCTTTCATGCAAAAGGTCATCGGTTCGAATCCCGGTGCCCCATATTATGATCGTGCCTGCCAGGAGCAATTTCTGAGCATGGAGCCAGGAGTAATCCCTGAGCACTGCCAGGTATGACCCAAAAACAAACAAACAAACAAAAAAACCCAGGAATTTTTGTTGCTTAATACTTTAGGCAATTCTCATACAGCAAATAAAAGTCTTGTCTCAGTCACCAAGTTATATTATATATATATTTATATATATATATATATTTATTTATTTTTTGGTTTTTTTGGGCCACACTCGGTGATACTCAGGGGTTACTCCTGGCTATTCGCTC
>PVKC010023867.1:0-17104 GCA_004027635.1 Crocidura indochinensis
TCCTAGTGCCTGGAGCTTTCCACCGGGGCTCTGCCTCTCCCAAGCCTGGGCTCAACTTTTCAATTACAGTTTGACCTTGGTTTAATGTCTAATATAGATCTAGTAGTTCTGTGTGTGTGTGTGTGTGTGTGTGTGTGTGTGTGTGTGTGTGTGTGTGTGTGTGTGGTTTTTGGGTCACACCCGGCAGTGCTCAGGGGTTACTCCTGGCTCCATGCTCAGAAATTGCTCCTGGCAGGCACGGGGGACCATATGGGGCACCGGGATTCGAACTGATGACTTTTGCACGAAAGGCAAACGCCTTACCTCCATGCTATCTCCCGGGCCCCAGATCTAGTAGTTCTGACACCCAAAGGGCAATTTAGTGCCAAATGTAGGGCACAGACTTCTGTTCTTGGCTCCTAAAGAAAATTTTAGTACCCAAAGCATATGCAACTTCTGACTGACACTGGCAAAAGCAAGAGCACTTGCTAATCTGTACTAAAGATTTGACTTCTTGTGACTCTGATGCTGAGGGTTTATTATTATTATTATTATTATTATTATTATTATTATTGTTTTGACCAAAGTGGACTACAAATCTTTCACAGTAATATTTTAGGTACATAGTGAGATTGAATCAGGGAATTCCCACCACCAAAGCTGTCCTCCCTCCACCCCTGTTCCCAGCATGCATCCCATATCTCCGTCCCATACCCCCCACCCACCCCGGGATGCTAGTATAAGTGGTCCTCATTGTGTCTAGCTTGCTGTAGAATGGGTATCGATTCTGTTGTCATTGACTTTGGATTCAGTGTTTAAGTCTGATCATTTTTATTACTATTTAGTGATCATACAACTGTCTGGTCTTGGAACTCTCCATTATTTCCCCCTCAATTTGAGAGGCAGAACAAGATGGTTCAAGTTGTGCGGTTCTATTTGAAGAAAGGAAAAAATAAATTAAATGGGGGTAAAAAAATCAAACAAGCAAAAAATAGGCAGAGTCCTTCTAGAGCAGGGGTCCTCAGACTTTTTAAACAGGGGCCCAGTTCACTGTCCCTCAGACCATTGGAGGGCCAGACTATAGTAAAAACAAAAATGACTAACAAATTCCTATGCACAATGCATACATATTATTTTGATATGAAGAAACAAAACGGGAACAAATACAATATGTGGCCTGTGGGCCATAGTTTGAGGACCACTGTCTAGAGGCTATAAATATCAATTTGAGATAGGAAAGGGAAAAAGGAAGAGAAACACAACAACAATACAAAAAGAAAAATCAAACAAAAAAATCCAGAAAGCACCACAGCAATAAAGACAGCCACCACACAATAACCATGGTCCTGAAGTAAAAACAAAACAAAGCACAAAAAATGAAAACAACAATAACAAAACCAATAAAAAATTATATTTTGCTGCTTCTTTTTTCCCTGCATAGGCACCCCAAATATTGGGGAAATTAGAAAGGAATTTCCCTTGGCCTAAGAGATACAGGGTTTCTTCATCTTCGAAGTATACTGTCATGGGAATAACTACCACCTCCATACATGTTCATTTACTCTCCCCTAGGACCCTTTGTGGTGTATGGAAAACTTCTGTCCATCATGGATGATAAAATTAGACCTCTGTATCTAGAGATCTTGGTCTCTGCACAGATCAAAGAATGGAGCCTATGAAGTGGTCTTTCTTTACGGTTCTAGAAGTTCTATTCCATCATTGTTGCTTTAACCATCTTCTGTAGTTCGTGGTCTTGGTTTTTGGACTGATCCTAGGATGGAGCCTAGGATAGAGTCTTTCATTGTGTTTCCAGAAAACCTGTTCAGTTGTAGTTGACTCAGCCAGACCTCTGGAATTAGAGATCTTGGTTGTACAGATCGTAGGCCAAAGCCTAGAGAAAAGCCTGGAATGCAGCAAGGTCTCAGGTTCATCCTGGGCTTGTTTAGCAACTATGAGCCTCTATAGATCTCTCCTTTTCTTTCTCTCTTTCTCTCCTTCCTTCTCCTTTATCTTTCATTTCCCCTTATCTACACCCCATCCTCTCTCCTTTGGGTGTTCTTTGTATGATTTATCTCCCCCCATGCACACCAAAATTCTATCAAGGTTTTCTTTATTACCATGATTATATCCTTGAGGCATTTTGATAAAGACTCGTAAGTCTCATCTGCAAATGGATGGGATTGTCTACAATCAAGTATGTTCATTGAAATTTAATGAAATAACGATTGAGCTCAGTGTTTTCTATTTGAAGATGGTTATTATGCATTTGCAAGAATAATGTCACAGATCATGTGAGAGAAAATATGAGAGATGGCTAAGCTGGGAATTGCTGATTTTCTTTTTTATTTTCTTGCTGTATGACAAAGTCTGAAGGTTTTGTCTTACTGCCAGAGAAAGATGAGCTATGGATTAGGTAAAACTTTTTTTTGGGGGGGGGACGTTTGGGCCACACCCAGTGACACTCAGGGGTTACTCCTGGCTATGTGCTCAGAAGTCGCTCCTGGCTTGGGGGACCATATGGGAGCCGGGGGATCGAACCATGGTCCCTCCAAGGCTAGCACAGGCAAGGCAGGTACCTTACCTCCAGCGCCACTGCCCGGCCCTCATAGGTAAAACTTCTTTATCTTTGATCTGTGATTAAGAGAGTGCTGTGAAGTTCTAACTTTGTAATCGTAACGTCTTTTAGTATCAATTTCCTTGTTAGTGCACTAAGAACCACAGTAGGGACCTATTGGAGAAATAAATGAAATAATACATAATAAGCACCAAATTTGCTCCTATTCAAATCTTGGGTTTCCCCCCAAAAATTTTGGGACAAATGAAATGGATATTGTGATTGACTGTTCTCTTTTCTAATTCTTTTCTAATTCCAATATACCTGACTTGATTCTGCCATGTTTTCCTTATCCAATCAATACTTTGCTAGTTTTGTTTATGTTTTGATGTCATGTGCTTTTATGTTCATGTCCACATGTTATAAATTAGATCCTAGAAATTTTAACTTACATATATAAAATGAAGATGTTTACATTAAAATGTGCACATATGTAATATAAGATATATAAGTTAAAATAAATATGACCTAGGAAATTGTAACATAGGTAGATGGCTAGATAGATATAGATATATGTACATATTGAAATTTCTAGGCCAATTTTATAAAGAATTTGGAAAGTTGAATACACTGATCATTCTTTAATTCCCTGGCTACTCTAGTGTCATGTAAATGTGCTGTCAGCTCACCCCTCTGAGTCTACAGCAGATATTGCCAATTGATCACAGCACGCCTTCCACCACTGAATCTGTGCTTGGAACACACAGCATCATTTCTATTCCTCCTGGACATGTGAGCATATCGATATGGTTCTTGCGGTTATCTGTCTACTCTACTAGACTGAATATACATAGAACAGTTTTCAACTTAACTCTGTATATAAAGACAAACTCATGATCAGTATAGTCCTTGCCTCACAGCTATAGCCAGGGTTTGGTCTTTGTGGGTTATATAATAAAATAAAACTGTATTTTATTATGCTTTTTTCCCTTTGGATGTTAATCATAATCATTTCCCATGATATTACATTGCATAGTCCTTAAAATGATGGCATTTAGAGACTGTGCAAATAGTCCGTCAAATTGATATATTTCTGTTTATTTAAAAAGTTCCCTGGTGCTGGACCTGGCTTTGGGTTACTATAAGTGTCTGGCAATGATAAATCACACTGCAATGCATTTCTTTGTATCTTTACATGTGTTTGAACCCTCAATTATTTTCTTCGGATAGTTTTCTTTTGTTTGTTTAGGAATCACACCTGGCTATTCTTGGGGCTTACTTCTGACTACACTGAGGGTGGTGATTGGTGGTGATTGGGGACTGTAAGTAGTGCATGGATCAAACTGGGGTCGACTGCATACAAGGAAATTGCCTTAACCCCTGTACTGTCTCTCCTTTCCATTTAGGTAGGTTCAGAAAACAGAATCATTGTGTCAAATGGTTCAAAATCATTTTAATATTGTTTTGTTCATGGTGCTATTTTTGTTAAAGTGGGTACACAGGGACTACTCAGAGACAACTCATTCCCAGTGGTTCTAGGGAATTATGATATGCTATGAACTGAATCTGATACTCCTTTATGCAAAGCATGCTCTTATAAGCATGTGCTTATTTTCTCAGGCCAAGCTTAGGGTTCTTAATACATGTGACATTGCTTTTTGAAAAACATTAAGGCTATTTACACTCTCCTTAACAAATAGCTTTATCACCACTTCGTGTAGATATATTATTTGTGTGTTTACATTCTAAAATTTCTAGCAATATCAAATCATTTTGTTCCACCATGCCATTATCACTATTTGTTATGTATATTCCCCTATTTCTGTTCCATTTTGTTGTTGTGATGACCAGGAAGTCACATGCAATTTGTTGCAGTGCTCACATAGCTGTCTGTGGTATTCTCCACATTACATTGCTTGCTTAACAGCTCATGGTAGTTGCACTGTGACTTTGGTGTTTGTACACACTTGGGGTGGTGCACAGGGGATCACGTGCTTTTCTGAGGCATCAAAGGTCTCAAACATCAATGGCTGAAGGAATGGCACTTGTTGCAATTGAATAAAAGTTGACAGCAGGATCAAACCCTCAGCCTTATGCTTACACAGCAGGTATTTTGTGATTATCTTGCCAAGACCTTTATTTTATAATTGAGAAAACTGAGTTTAGAATAGCCAAATTTGCCTAAAGCCGTAAATGCTGGCCTTGAATCCAGTTACCCACTGTGCTCCCTAAAGTATTTTATTGCAACTTCAACCACCATGAATATTTAGGCATTTCCTATATAAGCAAAATTTAAAGAGCACATGATGGCAGACTTGAACATAATCTTATTGGTAAGTAGAAGGATAGTCCAGATGGTAACTCTTCAATTATTTCAGCATAACAAAGCCCTACAAAGAATTCAGAATATTTGTTGCAGGGTTACCAAAGATTTGTTTATAATTTAAACAGGTAAAGAGACTCCTACCTTTAATAAAGAAGAATCAATTCAAAATATCCCCCAAGTGTGTTTGCTGAATCAAAATACTCTTTTAAGAGATGATAACAACTCTAGCTCCTTTTCATAAAAAGATAATATAAATGTTATTTAAACATAATCTGTCAGTAAAAGGGATTTATTAAATCTAGTATTTCCTTGAAGTCTCAAATTTAAAATTCCAAGTCACAGACATTGCTGATTAGTAAAGGGATATTTTTATATTCCTCTTTTCTTTATGCCTAAGGCCAAAAAACATGTTTTATTTCCTTAAGAATCTTTTATTTCGGTGAATTCTCAAAATTGGGCTTGGTCTGCCAGATTGAGCATATACAAATTTACATACCAAGTTCAACTTCTGAAAAATGACACATAGTTTTGTTTTGTTTTAGTAAAAGTATGGATCATGTTACATTTGGGATATACTTATACTAAGCATTTGCTCCATTTATCTGAAAGTCAGTTTAACTGGAATTTATATACTTTCCAGTACCATATTGGGGTAGGTTTTTGAAAAGACTTAAGAGCTTCAGGGCAGATGAAAGAGGAGAAAATGCTTTCTTTAGATTGTAATCATGATTTTGTTTTCTATGTCTTGCCATTGATTCTTTCCTTAAGGGTTCTTGTCAGTCTCCTCAAAAATATACTATTATTAAACTAACAAAAAAAAAAGAAAAGAAAAAGAAAAAATATATATATACTATTAAAGCCTTAGGCTTCCTGAATCTCAAAGTTGGGAAGATACTCTTAGCACCTTCTCTGGGATTCAAATAATCTGAGGTATATCAGCACTGTATTCTCAGTCTACTTTATCTTCTTATAAAAATTCATAATTCCTAATTTACGTAGAATTTCAGAGGCATCTCAATACATACACTTACTACATATATCTATGCATATATATTCCTGGCTTTGGAGCCTCCATATGTGTGTATATAGAAACATATATGTGCTTGCTATGTATATAAACAACCTTAGTTCAATCCCTGGTACCATATGTGATTATCAGAGCACTGCCAAGAGTGACCCATGAGTACTTTTGTACACAACCCTTCCTTGCTTCACAAATCATTAAATTTCAGAAAATAATAAAGTTTTTTTTTTAAAATAAATCTATGCTATTCCCCAGATAATCACTGTTGACACTTTTCTGTTTTACTTTCTAATTCTTTCTGTATATGAATCTATTTGGGATCACTAATAATACAGTTTTATATTCCTCATGAATACGATGTTGAATATTTTTCCACATTATTTTCCTGTGATTCTGATCTGTTATTCGGCTCTTTTATTTTGTTTACTGATACTCTCTCTGATTGACGAGCTTTTAGGTTGCTTTCATTATTTGACTACAAATAATGAGCATGGTGGGGTGGGGTGGCTTGCTGGATTGTCCAACTTTAACATGTCTGATAAAAACACAGAGAATGACTCCAGAACTGTTAACACTGTGGTTGTCCCTGGCTCCTTCAGAAGGGGTCTTCTTCCCTCCTGTCTTCATTTCCAACAGCACTGTGGGTTGGTCTTCTTTCTGCTTATTAAGTTACCAAACCTGAAGAGCAAAAAACATGACACCTACAGATTTCAGATGTTTATTTCTAAGGGTATCACAACTTCCATCATGTGTGTCTTCACACACTCATAGGATCCTGCCTCATAGGATCCTAACCATCATGACCACCAGGATCTTCTTGGCAGATGTTTCAAGGTTCCACCTGGACAACAGGAATGTTTTTTTGTTCTTGGCGAGGAAGTAAGCTCGACCACTTGCCTCCGCCCTTTCACAATGCATCTAATATTGGAGATGGAGGCTGGTTTTTCTGTTGGCTCAGAAGCCAAAGAAGCAAATAGAAGGGCTTTATGTGGAGTTGTCAGTGAGGTCAAGACAGTGGGATGTAGGGTATGCAGGGAGAATTCGGATAAATGGATCCTCCTGCTCAGATTTGGCTTCCCCTTTCCTCTCTTCTCCAGATCTCATCTCAGAACCTCAAGGAATGAGCTTCCTGGTCCTCTCTCCTCGAGATAGAGGAGCCTCTGCTGTCAGTCCTTGACACTGCCTCCCCCACTCTGAGATGAGAAACAGAAGGCAGCTCAGACTTTCCTCTCAGTGGAGACAGACTCTTCATGGTGGAGGTTTTGTAAGGGTTTGTAACACAAACAGGAAACAGACAAGGCTTAAGAAGGCTTCCTCCTTAACCCCATTTGCTTCTCTTTTTCCTGAGACTTGGAAGACCTGATGTGGCAGGCAGGGACTGCTCAGGGGGGAACTAAGAGGCTAGCTCCAGGTTCTTCCTCCAGAGGAAATAGAAAGCAAAGCCAATCAGGATTGAGTGCCTGGAAAGGTAGGCTGAACCCTGCCTGGAGGGATGGCTTTGCCATGTAAGCAACTGAGGGATATTTGGTACCAGGGATTCCTCTTCCCAGACCTCTTCATCTCTTTGCTTTTCCTTTGCTGCTTGCTGTGAGTTCTCCCTCATTACGATTGTGGGCCAGAAGACAAACTTTGAGTTGCATTCTACTCTGCCAAGAGAGAAAGGATGATAAGAGCCAGCAGGTGGAATGGATATTCCCCCAGCCTTTTTTTTTTAAAAAGAGCAATTTATGGTTAATGAAGTTAGAATTTTTATTTCATTAATTTTTATTCATTTATCTTTGTTTTGTTTTTGGATCACAGTGGTGCTCATACTGACTCTGATCTCAAGGACAACTCCTGGTGGTGTTAGGGAACCACTTAGGTTACTAGAGATTGAACTCATATTGGCTGTGCAAAGCAAGTGCACTACCTGCTGTGCTATAGCTCTGTCCCGAGCTTCAGATAATTTTGTGTGTGGGGGGCATCCTTGGCAGTACTCAGGAATTACCTCTGGCGCTGTACTCAGGAGTTATTCCTGTTGGTATATGGGTAAATATATGGGATGCTGGTGATTGAACCTGGATTGGCCACATTGCATGGCAAGCACCCTATCTGCTCTACTATTGCTCCAGCCCAAGACGCCACCATTTTTTTTTAATAATACATTTTTATTTAAGCATCATGGTTCCCATTACGAACATGTTTGGGATGGATATTTCAAACTAGCAATCTGGGAGGAGAGTAGGCTCCTTTTGGTATTCAGAGGAGCAGATGGAAAGGTTTTAGATCAGTATTGCTGTAATGATACAAGCCTAAGTAAGAGATACTGCCTGCCTGTCTCAGTGGACAGAAAAATCACTCATCTGTTGATCATTTATTTGTTTCTCTCAGCTGGAACACTGGTTTCTGTAGGGATACCTGAAGTCTCTTATCACTTGACCAATGGGCTCAGTACCCTTACTGTGGGTAGGCCAATGGTAAGAACTCTGAGGCCTGCCATGTACTTTCTAGTGTGGGTCTCAACCTAGTTTTCTGGTTGATTAAATAGTAGGGGTAGAGTGTCTTTTTTTTTTTTTTAAGTACTATTTGGATATTTATAGCATTACTTGTGGATCATGCAAAGAAGGCAGACAGGCCTCTGGTACCCACTGAGAAACACATGTGTCTATTCCATCATGCAGGGTGAAACACAATATTTTGTGTTTCCTTATATAATCCATGGGTCATACAGTCCCTACTCCTTTTTTAGAGCCTCGAATTCAATCAACCCATGGATGTGCATGTTTCTGTAAAAGGGCAGGCAAGCTCCTCTGGATACATTTCTGAGCTTTGCCCTCCTGCTTCCAGTTTCCTACTTCCTACTTCCTGGTCAGGATTGATATCTCACTGAAACTCAGTCCCTGATTTCTAGTCTTTAAAGACAACTTAAAGAATTTCACTGTCAGGGGCAGGAGCAGTAGGATAGAGGGCAAAGCTCTTGCCTTGTAAACAGTTGACCTGGGTTTGATCCAGGTTGGCTTTGTATGGCATCACATACAGTTCTCTGAACAACAACAACAACAAAATCACTGCTAGAGTAACTCGCAGGCAGTATGTTTCCAATATGTCTGTGTGTCCCTCTACCTGTTCCCTTTACAAAGTTCCACTTATAAATTACTTGAGAGGGAAGAAGAATCAACACTGTTGACCCTTTTTTGGGTCACCTCCTGGAGGCACCCAGGGAAAGCACACAGCCTTCTGCAGAATTTCCATCTGCCTTTGAAGTCTTATCATTGATTCTTTTGAATTATACTATTGTACGTTCCTTTTGTCTGATGTTTGCCTCTCTCCTCTGTACTCTGATTTAATCTCACTCTAAGACCAGGATGTGCCAGCCTAGTTTTTTTCTATATTGACTTAAGGCAGGTTTCTGTTGTAGTTGAAGTCAGTGTGAACTTGAATGCTCTGGTTTTAACTTTCAAAGATGGTTTAATGGGGCTTTTTTTTCTAGTGGCTCTCATGGGTTGTTGGGTGAGGAAGACATGAAGATAGAGGTGTGCTTTGAAAGAAATGTTAGGAGAATCGTTTGGCTAAGATCAAGTGAAAGAAATGTTAGAAGAGCCACAGGATAGAGCTGACCTTGTCATTGATTATGAATGAGTTCAAGTCTCTATGTCATAGCTAGGAAGACATATTTTAGAAGACTGTAGAGGAAGGGAGATTTCTCAAGGTAGTGTGGATTCTACCCAGATGCAGAAGAATCCTGGAATTCCCTGGATCATCTGTGTTCTGCCTGAAAGGTTTCTGAGACATTATCTCACTACATGCAGTCTGTTTTAATAAAGAACATTGAAGGAGATGGCATCTGGGGAGCATGTGCAGCCTACGTCACTGCTCTATGTAAAAAGAATTCTTTCTGTTCGTGGTAAATCCTTGGCCAACCTGGATTTATTGCCACTAAATCTTGCCTGTGCCTGGTAAGAGACTTGGATTGAGTAGTAACAAGTCCGCCTCTATAATGGTTCCTGAGAGCAGGACTGGCTTTCTTGCCGCAACTCCCACATCCCCCAATAGTGTTTCTTATCTGCTCTGATTACCAACCGGGTGTGGTGCTGCCTTGAAAGTTATCTTGTTATCGACATTTGTCCAGCAACAGGTTTCCTCCAGGCGTGGGAAATGCCAACACCGTGTCAGCAGCACCCACATTTCTCACTGTACTTATTAGAGCTTTTGTCAGATGAGACATGGTTACCATCAAAGGTTTCTTTAAAACTGGGGGGTGTAGCTCATGTCCCTAAAACAAGAGCTCTACGCTCCAAATCTGTTTGGTTTTCTTTCTATTTGGATAAAATACATGTATATATGTACATATATATACATATATATAAACATGTAAGAAAGGTGATATGTACATATATATACATATATATATATATATAAACCCTAAGAAAGGTGATTTGTTGATCAAAGGTTTAAAGTCATAGTTTTGCTTCAGACTATAAAATAATAATAATAATAATAAAGCACCAATCATTGCTTATCTTTAGAATAATTATTTTAGAAAAATTATTCCAAGAGACACCCGCTGCTAGATGGCAGGAAAATGACCTTACCTGAAATATGTCTTCGTACCTCTATACTTTTCTCAACTTGGTTCTACCAAAAACCAAACCCACCTTCTCAAAGGGTGTGTGTGTGTGTGTGTGTGTGTGTGTGTGTGTGTGTATCAGGCAGGGACACTCTTAGGGGGAGGTGTCACAGAGGTGCTCAGACCTTGCTCCTGGCTCTCTGTTCTCAAGGATCATTCCTGGCTGGGTTGGGGGTTGGAAGGGACATGTGGGGTGCTTGGGCTCAAGTCCAGTGCTGTTGAGCCCTGCATAGACCACATGCAAGGCAAGGGCTCTTCCCACTGTTTTCTGGTTCTGGCCCAGAGACATTCCATTCTATTTTCAGCAAAGCTCCTGGCACCTGGCTTGGTGGTGTGTCCCAGAATTCGAAAACATGCCCCGCTTTGTCTGTGCTAAGCACTCAATTAGTCTTTAGGAGTTGAGGGCAGAAGAGATGGTCTGAGCCGTGGTGATTTTTCACTTTTCGCCAAGATTCCCGGCAGGGTTCCTCTAAATGGCCAGCTCCCCCAGTACATTTAAAATGCGACTTGATTTATTGTAATTCAATGTACACCGTTTGGCTGGGCCACATCAATCCTGTAAACTGAGATGCGTATGCTGCTGGGTTCCCACTGGCTGAGCGTGTTGGCAGCTCTCTTCCACCAGCCAGGAATGCACACACACTCCGCCTGGCCTGGCGCTCCCCTGCTTTTATCACAAAGGAGCTCATTTTGTGAATGAACAGCCACTGCCAGCAGCATGATGGTATTCTCAGTGACCTTTGCCCGGGGATTGGATTCCCGCCCAGCAGGGAGACCAGGCTTTAGGAAAAGGTTAGTTCATTGATTGCCACAGCCTGCTGGGCTGAGGTCTGGAGAGGAAAGGGCTCTGAGAACTTTTCCTTTCCATGAATCACCCCAAAGAAGCCACCCCCCTTCCCTCCCGCATAGTTTCTCTCAGTGTAGGGCCAGGCAGGGAGGTTTTATTGCTTCTGCTGCTTGTACTGCTGCTTATTTTATTTACTCTCTTTTTTTTTTTTAAGTGGCGAATAATCATCTTTCTGGTTGTACCTTGCTCTTTCTCAACAGCAATTCTGGGGTCCTCATAAGCTTTTCCCCTTACCTTCCCCCAACCCCCTTTTAAAATCTCCACCTCCCCTCCACCTCTTTCCCTCCTCCTTCTCCTCCTCACTGCTTTTTCAGTTTGATGTTTTTAGGTATCAAAGGAAGGTCTCCAGGAACCCTGCAACTAAAGACTTTAATGAGGACCATGCCCAAGAAATCCTGGCTGCCAAAGACATGATGATGATTTATGTCGCTCACTCACTCCCTAACAGCAAGAGGACTATTTGTAAAAATAAAAAAGCTGCTCATATGGCATTAAACAAGAGCATAGCTGCTTCCTTCCAGACCCCGGGAGCTTAACAAAGAGCATCCACACTCTGAGGCCAGCAGCACATGGCTTGGGGCCCATATTAGTCTTCCTGTCACATAAAGCAAAATCCTGTTAGCACAGGCAGCGGCATACATTCCCCCTCCCTCAATCAGTGAACCTCAAAAGGCACATTCCCAAGGTAAGCACGAACGTGTACCCTACACAAAAGGCTATGTGCTTAACCTCAGACCTAGGTTAAGTCTCCCAACATTTTGGCCAGCTAGAGCTGGACAGGACTGTGGAGCTGCCACTGTGGGGCTACACTGAGTCCCCTATTTGCTCCTGCCACCATTAGCATGAAAGTTGACTTATTTCTGAGCCTTTGGATTCTTGAGATTTGTGTGAAGGATTTACATAGAAAATTAAAATGCTTAAGAAGCTAAAGGTTGTTGCAGAATTCAAGTAGATAGATCCAGGTCCCTCCCTAATGTCCTAGGTACAACCTCACTCACTTGTCCTGTATCATGATGCCCTACTTAGTGTGTGACTTCTTAAGTCCTGTCCCTTAGCAACTCTTTGCCTTCTAGTTCATGATGACCAGCAGCTGGAATCCTGTCAACTATGTGTCCCCTTGCTGGAGATTTCTGCTCTGTAAACTGACACTGAACCTTTATAGGATAGAACCCCAGCAGCTCCTATCATCAACCTTTGTTAGTTTCTGTCCATGTCCATATGTGCATGGGTGAATCCCTGTGATTCTATTGCCTGTCTGAATAAAGGTGAGAGGACAAAGAAAGAGTTGGTTGTTTGTGGACTTCCTTTTATCTACTCTTCGCTCCCACCCCAACCATTCCATCATCTATTTTTGACTCCATACCTTTTCAGAGAGCAAGATTTAAAGTTAAAGTTACATGGACTAATTCAGATTCCAATTCTTGGTATCATTCATACTTACCAACCAAGTTGTGTTAAAGTTGCTCAGGAGAGAGAGCCTATCCCTGGCACGGTAAAGGCAGAGGAAAATTGCCTCTTAAAATATGAAGGAAGGGATTTGACTGTGTACTGTCAACTACATTTACATATCAAAGAATTGCTCCTGGCTGAGTCCCTGGCTATTCTAGAAGTCTTTTTTTGTTTTTGTTTTTGGGCCTCACTCAGTGACACTCAGGAGTTACTTCTGGCTAGGTGCTCCGAAATCACTCCTGGCTTGGAGGACCATATGGGACGCTGGGGGATCGAACCGTGGTCCGTCCTAGGCTAGCGCAGGCAAGGCGTCTATATGCCTTACCAATTGTGCCACCGCTCCGGCCCCAGAAATCTTTTTTTTTCAATGCCAAGACAGTAAAATATACAAAATATATTTTTAGGTCTAGAGTGATAGCATAGAGAGTTGGTAGGGTGTAGGGTGTTAGCCTGCAACTTGCACTTGGTTGGCCTTGGTTCAATCCTAGCATCTCATATAGTCCCTGGAGCCATCACCAGGAGTAATTCCTTAACTCCAAATCCAAGGGGGATTTGTCCCCCCTGTAATGTATATACTCGAGTATAAGCCAACCCCTCCCCTAATTTTACCCTAAAAACTGGGAAAACTTAGTTGCTCGAGTATAAGCAGAGGTGGAAATGCAGCAGGCACTGGTACATTTCAAAAATAAAAATATATACCCAAAGCAAATACAATAATTAAGGAATCAGTGGGGTAAATATTTTTCAATATTTATTGCTAAAGAAAAACTGTAAACTAGCAACAATAACTTTGAATCTTGAAATAAAGTGCAGAAAACCGTAGCTTAACAGGTAATCAAGCTAAAGCACAAAGGTTAAAATCCTTCAAAACTGGATTTCTCCTCCTCTTCATCTCTTTGTCCAAACAGAGCTTCAGCTGTCTCTGATGTGAGGGTCTCAGCATAACATTGCCATCATCACTGAGTTCGAAGATATCATCATCACTGCTCTCGGTCTATTACAAAGTGCAGAGTATTGTGGGTTAAATACGTCAGTGGCTTCCAGTTCAGTTCAGTAGCCTACCTCTTCAGCTCAGCCGAGACTTGGGGACTGAGCTAAAGCACCGGGGACCCCCTCCAGTAGATGGCAGAAGACGACTGGAGACTATGTGCATTTGATTCAGTGTTTATGACCTGAGTATAAGCTGAGTCTGAGGTTTTCAGCACAAATTTTGTGCCGAAAAAAACCTCGACTTATACTCGAGTAGGTATGGTGTGTTTAGACAATTACATAGTCTCTGAACTTCCATTTACTTTCCCTACCTTGCTTGCCCTAAAGTCGTGCGTTCCAAGATCATGACCCAATTTTTTGATGGCAGGTGGGCAGGTTCAATCTATTGAGACTGACACGCTCTGCTCAGTAACTGTAGCTTAAGAATTCCACAAGATGGGGCCCGGGAGATAGCATGGAGGTAAGGCGTTTGCCTTTCATGCAAAAGGTCATCGGTTCGAATCCCGGTGCCCCATATGGTCCCCCGTGCCTGCCAGGAGCAATTTCTGAGCATGGAGCCAGGAGTAACTCCTGAGCACTGCCGGGTGTGACCCAAAAACCAGAAAAAAAAAAAAACAGAATTCCACAAGAGCTTAGTCTGGCTTCATCTTCTGATGACTCGCCTGCTATCCCAGGCTCCCCGACTTGTCTCTTGCACAGGGGTCAGGCCATCATCAGTTCAGAAGGCTTTCCCTGCCTTGGTTGCTCACCTCCTGAAGTGATCATAATTTATTTTTCCCATAGACGTGTCCCCTACTAACAATAATAATACACTGTGTATCTAAATCCCTGTCAGGGTGTTTCTCTCAGGGGACCTGCCCTAGCACACATGCTAATTAGATTATTGGTCATTTTAGTACTGGATCAATACAGTACTAGCTACTTCTCTAATGTGTGGATCACCTTTCTCTCTCTCATTTATTGATTGAACCTGGGATAGGAGCATGGAATAACTGTGAGATAAGTATCTGAAGCTGGAGACAGAGGGGTGGACCCTTCTGGTATAGACTAAATGATTATGATCCCCCCACACTCACCCCAAATTCCTATTTCAAACATGATTCCTATGGTGCCGATGATGGGAGATAGGGTCTTTGGGAGGCAGTTAGTTATGACCAAGATCAGTGCCCTTACAGAGGAGATCTATGAGTGCTCTCTTGATTTTTATGTCAAATGAGCTTCATCCCAAGGCAGGAGAAACAGAAGAGAGCTTTACCAGAGAGTGAATCAGCTGACATCTTGATCTTGACTTTCTGGCTTCCACAACACAAAGAAATAAAGGTTTTCTATTTAGAAGGTACCCAATCTGTGGAAATTTTGTTCCAGTACCCCACAAAGCCTAAGATGTCTCCTTGATGGGTGACAAGTTGACATGCATAGATATTACTTCAATTATATACAGAGGAAAAAAAAGTATGGATGGATATAAGGATCCAGGAAAGGAAATACTTTATTCTCCCTTGGTTGGGATGATGAGTGGTGAGTTTGTGTGGGGGAGTGGACGGGAAGGGGGGATTGTATGGACAGGGAAGAGTCCATTAAAAGAGGATATTTAAACTCAGATGAAAAACATACTCATCCTCTCACTCCCTTTTTTCATTGTGGCCCAAGGAATAAATCAAAAAGTGGGCTAGAAGCCCATAGAGAGATAATGTCTTAGATGGCTTCTCTTTCCTCTCTAACTCTTACGATGGGGGTCACGTTGCAGTAACTTTGCCCTGGATCAAAGAGTCCTTCCACTTTGCCAAGCTGAAAGAGGAACCCAAGACAGGGATTTGTTTATACTAGGAGGCAGCAATGGGGGGAGGATCTCCCATCTAGAGGTCTCTGTGGGCATAGCATCCAAGTTTCAGCATCCAAATCACCAAAGCCTGTGTGTCTGTGTGTGAATGGGTGTTGCTGACAGCCCTTTGGGCCTTGCCTTATCCTACAACCAGTTTCTATTGTCAAAAGGAGGTCAGTTTTAGCTGAACTGTATACTTCCCTCAAAATACTTATTTGGAAATTCAGCCTTTCATTCTTATACTTCAGAATGTGACTATCTTTGCAGTTTGGGTTTATTTCAAGTCTTCAAGTGACCCTGATGCAGCGTCACTCGGGTCCTTAAAAGACAATAAATAGTGGACAGAGAGACCCAATTAGAGGGAAGATGGCAGGAAGACACTAGGAAAAAAACCCATCAAGCCTTCAGAGCTGCTTGATGCTGAATTTCTGTTACTTATGGCAGCCAGAGGCAGTCTATTCTTCCCCCTCACCTTGCTGGAGTCAGGGGTCAGGGTCTGACCTCTTTTAACACCTGTGTGGCAGTAAACACAATGGTTAATGTGGAGATGCCCTCTTCCTTTCTTCCTTCCTCCTTCCTTCCTTTCTTCCTTCCTTCCTTCCTTCCTTCCTTCCTTCCTTCCTTCCTTCCTTCCTTCCTTCCTTCCTTCCTTCCTTCCTTCCTTCCTTTCTTTCTTTTTCCTTTCTTTTCTTTTCTTTCTCTTTCCTAGAGATTTAGGGATTAACCTCTGACTATGGGAAAGAGAACAGGGAAGTGAGGGCTGAGCAAAAGCAGGGAGCCAGGCTCACTGCATGAGTATGAGTACTTGGTCATGCAAGAGGAACTGATTGAACACCACATGTCCCAGGAGACACCCATGTGGGGAAGAAAAAGAAAGAAAGATCCCTTCTATCCTTCTTTGATTTTTATATACAAATGCCAGCAGAGAGCACGGCAAGCTGCTTTGTAGGACTAAACCCAGAGATTGGCCATCTGATAAGAATCACCACAGAGCAGTGGTCCTACAATCCAAAAGAAAGAAAAACGAGGAGAGAGAAGGACACATTGGGGACTAAACAACAACTCATATGGAGTCTTTCTTTTGCCTCCCCAAGGAGGCCCAGAATAGAAATTCATGAGAAAGGGCTGAATGATACCTCAAGCTCACATCTTGACATTGCTGGAAAGGAAGGTTTCATTGGCTCTGGGTCAGAACCAAGAAACATGAGCAATTTTAACTTGCAGGGTGTGATGTGATGATCCAGTCACTTTTCTGGGGCAAATCAAGTCATATGGTGACAGATAGTACATTATGGCAAGTCATGTCTGTCGGGAGCTCAGCAATACTCAGGCTGGGGGCTACAGTATCTTAATGTCCAAAACATCTCCCTAAAGTAAAACATTTCATAAGTTGCTTTATCCACCCTGGTGTTTTTTGACAGACTGAGGGTTAGGTTCCTGCTAAAATGTATTCTTTTTCATTTTTTATGTAAGCAACAGAAATGTGGGTGTTCTTAAGAATAAATTG
>PVKC010023868.1:0-17109 GCA_004027635.1 Crocidura indochinensis
TCTTCTACTTGCCTGGTTGGGCTATTGTGTTCACTTTTGTATTTAAAGAGCTCCAAAGTCATTACTGCTGCTCCAGTAAATGGAACTCATGAATAGAGGTGTTATACTTATAATTTGCCTCCCCATAGTTATTAGGATGCTGTTCTCTGATGTTTTTGTTTACTTGAAGAACCCTTGTCAAGATTTGTAATACATAAATTAAATCTTAAACAAATCTGGCTTCAAAACCTGGTGTTTTTTTTATGACATTAAATTGAGATTTGCCTGTTTCTATCTCCTTTATTTTAAAGCAAAGCTTTGCATGAAATTTGCATTTTGATCTTTGTAACAGAATATTCATGAGGCTCTTTATTATTTACTCAAATTTAGGAATTCGATATTCTTAATGTACTACTATTTCCATCAATTTTATAAATATATTTCCTTTGATTTAGAGTCCCAATTGTCTCTGGATCAAGTTTGAATAAGCCATTCTCCTTTTTAAATGCATAATAACTTTATTTTTCATGTGTCTTCGATATCTGCCATTTTCTCCTTATTCTTTTACATTAATATGAATTTTATTTATATTTCCTCTATCTTAACAATTCTATCCAAATAAATTTCATTTATATATATAAATATAAATATATATTTTTGGATCACACCTGGCAGTGCTCTTTGGTTATTCCTGACAGGTATGGGGAACCACATGGGATTCTGGGGATTAAACCTGGGTCCATTCCATGTCATCTACATGCAAGGCAAACACCCTACCATTGTGCTTCATTTGGGCCCCCAAATTAATTCATATTATATATAGTCACATCAAAGATTTGCTGTTCCATTTAAGTTTTATAGTATATTTTTAAATTCTATAATTTTCCATAGTTTGCTTACTCATTTTCATTTCTGAAGTTTGTTGGGTTTTGGTGGAATAATGTGACTTTTTCAGTGTGGCCCAAAACAAACTATATTCAAATACATTGGCCCTGAAACTTTAAGACCAAATGCTTCAATAAACCTATTTGTTATTTTTTCCTGGTCTTGAGAACAGCCTGTGGTTTGCTTGAAGGTGTGTTAAGTCCATTGTGTTCAGTTCAGTTTCAAGTGTGCTGGTCTGTCAATTTCAACTTTGATTTTTCTCCTTCTGACCCAAGGTCATGAGTGCCAGCATATCCCTGAGTGTCTCGTTTGAGGGCATTCTCTTCTTGGAGTCTGTTCCACCACATATCCAGTGTTGTGTGTTCCTCTCTTCTGGTCAACATACACCAAATCCAGTCACCACCAGTTTTCAGAATTGGCCCTACCAGAATAGTGGCATCTGTTAGCAGAAATTTCAATAATCAGATGGTGTATACAGTCCTGAGTTGTTTTTTTTTTATCAGTCTTTGTCAAAGTTTCCAAATGATCTTCATATTTGTGCTGCGACTTCTAATTGAACTTCTAATGTTGCTTTTCTTTTTCTATTTTTGTGTGGTTGGAGATTTCTTTGACCCACATCTAATTTGATGTGTTTGAGTATCATTCCTAAGGATGTTCTAAAAACTATATGATGCTGAAACTCAAGCCCATTCAGCATGCATGAACACAAACACTTTTGAATTACCTCTCTATTTCTTTTTTTCTTTTCCTATACCTCTCTCTGTATCTCTCATCCCAATCCATTTGCTTCCTATAAACTTTATTTTAATACTTCAGTTCAAAGATACTGATAGAAAAAATTAGCCTATATTCTTGTATCCAAAAGTGATATTTCCTTTTTCTTGTGTTTAAAGTGATTTAGCAACTATACATCCTATGTACTTATTTAAGAAAAACAGTTTTATTTTTTCCTACACCAAGAAGCCATGAATTCTGTTTAAGTTTTCACTGAATTATGGGAAGTGTTTGATATATTATTCTTTTACTTAAATGCTTTACCACATAGGGTATATGCCTGTAAAATATTTGAAATCTAAAGAGGATGTTCACTTAAAATACCTCTTTCTCTTTCTTGGCTATAGATCATAACTCTCATGTGTAAAATGCCTGACTGTTACAGATGAAATATATTAGCTTGTTGAGGCATACCACAGGGGAGCTCTAGGTCTTGAAAGAGGATTTCGGCCTGGAAAAGGGCTGACATCTTTGATATCAAAGTGATCTGCAATAATTTTTACACCTCTGAGGTGATGAGACAAAAAGCACAAGGGGAAATAGCTTATTCACTCATAATATTATATATATATATGAACACTAACATTTTTGGAAACTGAAGTTTTACAATATCTTTATTTATAACAACAAAGTAAAGAACATTTCTAAATTTTATATTTTGGAATAAATTTCTGATATATATGTACATATATTTATATTTGATTTGTTAAAATGTGCCTTAAAGAAAAGTTTCCAAAGCTGGTAAATTAAAACATCTTTAGTCTCCCTAGTTTTTTTCCTCATCTTTTAATATTCTGTATATTCCTTTCAGGTTGATGATCTCAGAAATTTTATCATGCCACTAGTTCTGTGGTTATGTGCTGACAATCTGTCTGGTATATTCATCACATTTTTTTGTTTGTTTTTTTTTGGGCCACACCCGGTGATGCTCAGGGGTTAGTCATGGCTATACACTCAGAAGTTGCTCCTGGCTTGGGGGACCATATGGGAAACCAGGGTATAGAACCATGGTCTGTCCAAGGCTAGTGCAGGCAAGTCAGGCACCTTACCTCCAGAGCCACTTCCCGGCCCCTATTCATCACATTTTAACTAAAATGATTCTTTATAAAGTTTGTGTGTACGTTTCAACATAATGCTGAGGTTATATTAGCACATTGATCAATAGCATACATTTATCTTGACCAATTTAGCTCATATCAGGATTTCTGGGAGAGAAAAAGTTTCCAAATCTGACTCAGAAATCTAATATAACATCATATTTCTGAGTCATAGTTTCTGAGACATATTTAAGTTATTATACTTGTTTTCTTTTTTTGGAGAGGGTATGTTGGGTCAGACCTGGTTCTGTTCCGATGATACTTCAGACTCTATGCTCAAGAGTGACCTTCAAAGTTTTTGGGAGAACCATACATGATACCAGGAAACCTGGTTTAGCCACATACAAGGCAAATCCCACCCTTATCTTCTGTACTCTCTCTCCAGTCTTTTCTGGTTGTTTGTTTGGAGGCTACATCCAGTGGTGCTTAGGTGTTATTCTTGGCTCTGTATTTAGAAATCGCTCATGATAGGCTCAGGGGATCGAACCTGGGTTCATTATTGCTCTGACTTGTTTTCTGGTTATTCTTAAGAATATCTCACAGAAAACCAAGTTACAGTGGTTACCTTTTGTAGTGATCACCTGTAGAGAACTAAACTTATTTCCTTCTATAAAACTATGAAGGATAAGTTAAGTGGTGTTATTATGTATATGTATTATACATTATAATTTAAATAATTCCATGATTAAAATATTATAGGTACTAGAGAAAAAGAAAAGCAGATAACATGTTTGTCATGGTCAATTTGGCTCAATCTATTGCACAATTTATGGTTCCCTGAACCCTGCCAAGAATTATGCATGAGTATAGAGCCAAGAGTAACCCCTGAGCACTGCAAGAGAGGACCCCACTACCAAAAAACGATTTTTTTTTGGTTTTGGGGTCACACTCAGTGACTCTCAGTGGTTATTCCTGGCTATTCGCTTAGAAATCACACCTGGTTCAGGGAACCATATGGAACTCCAGAGACTGAATTCAGTCCATCCTGGTTCAAAGACATGGAAGGAAAAAAGCTTCACCACTATGCTTTCACTCTGCACTCCCCCCACAATTATTTTAAATAAAATGATGAGAATGCGTATTGACAATTTTCAAAAATATGGCAAAGATTAGTCTAAAATCAGTTTGATAACATGCATTATATTAGATAATTTGGTCACAAATTTCTTTCCAAAAGTAGCATGCATTCTTAATCTTAATGGACTGAATCCCTTCCATTTCTTAAAAACACAATTAAAATAAATGGTTATAAACTGTTGTAGTTCATTAATGACTAAAATGTACTAATTAAGAAATTCATCCTGGTGTGGGAAGAGATAAATAAATCTGGTGTCCCTTATGATTATACTGTTCTCGTATTTTTTAAAAAATATAATTTACTTTATTTAAATAATATGTATGACACTGTTGATACAGTTGGTCATAATACATTTGTTTCCAGGTAAGTTCCAGCAAAATCATTAAAAAAGGAAGAAAAGAAAAAAGAATTTTTTTAAAAAGTACAGAAAGAAAAACATTTGTGAAAATTATTGTATCATATAATGAGGTTATTAAGTCACTATTAGAATGTTTATTAAGCTCATGTTGCTAGTTGACCATTCTGTTACTTCTTTTGCTTCTAAACATTAGGTGTCTTTGCATACACTTTGACATACAAATTGGTGCATTGGTACCAATGTATTGGAAAAATGGAGTTGTCACTCAGTTCAAGTTATAAGCACTATTGCTGATACTGCGACTTTTGTGGGGTGTGTTTCAATTGCTAGGGCTTCCAAAAGTATGAGTAGGTGGTGGAAGTGTGGCCAAACTCACTTCGAAAATGTCCTGGTGGGGTCGGAGAGATAGCATGGAGGTAAAGCATTTGCCTTGCATACAGAAGGTCGGTGGTTTCAATCCCAGCATCCCATATGGTCCCCTGAGCCTGCCAGAATCGACTTCTGAACCCCTGAGAGCGGCCAGGGGTGATCTCCCCCCCCCCCAAAAAAAGAAAATATCCTGGTGATGTTCGCTCAATTAATGGTATACCTGGAATTATGGTCAGATTGGTGTTTATGCACAGCTAATAATTTCTCAGAAGCAGCTTATGGTGTTGGGGCTTATGGAAAAAACCTATCAGTGTTCAGATAACACTAGTGAAAGGCATCAGCTTTAGAAGTAAGCACATCAGAATGCAAGGTGGTGGTGTGCAATCTGCTAAACCATCTCCTCCATCACTATGGTTTTGCCTTTAAAAACTAAAGGACCTGAGCAATAGCAAAATGGGTAGGGCACTTGCTTTGAATGTGGACAACTCAACTTGGATCAATGGCTTTTTTAAGCACCACCAGGAATAATTCCTGAGCGCAGAGCCAGTAATAACACTGATTACTACTCTGTGTGTCCTAAAAAAATTGCTAAGAGGAAGAGAGACAAGAAAGGTGATAAGGCTTACCTTGCATACAACTGACTCAGGCTAAATCACCAGCACTGCATATCTTCAGACAGTATAGGAGCAATCCCTGAGCACAGAGGCAGAAGTAAGCCCTGGGCACTGCTGGGAATGTTCCTTAAATAAGAAGCAAAGAAGCATCCAAATAATAATTTTGGAGACTTGTCTTTCACTGTAAGTCCAAATCCTATCTCCTCCTGCATCATATATCTCATGTGTTCTGTAATCTTTACTATTATCACAGGACATTCATTATCTTAATTCATTGTTCTGAGTCTTTAGGGCTCTGTTGGAGAGAGGGCACACAGGTCTGTCAAGCATCAGGGTAACTCCTAATTTTTCACTCAGGAACTACTTCACACCGTGAGGGTTCAGAGGCTATATAGGATGCCAGGATGAGAATTGGTTGGCTGCTTGTAAAGCAAGTTCCCTTCCAGCTCTACTATCTTTCTACCCTCCAAGTGTTTAATTTATTTATCATTAATATTTTATCATATTTACAAAAAATTTTTAGATTATGTTTATTCTCCCAATCTCTCAAATTTAAGTTGCTTTGTGTATAATACTCTATATATAAATACATCAATAATATGTTCATAATTAGTTCGTTTTAAGGAGAATTAAACAAAGGAGTCTGAGAGATATATAAAGGCTATTTTGATTATTTTGAGAAAAAATCTAGTCTTGTTTTAGATATTCAAAGTGGGTCTGTTTCTGTTTGCAAACTATGCTCAAGAAGCATTTCAGAGTTGCTAATAAAATAATCACAAAATAGTCACGTTTTCTCACCAAGATTAACCAGTAGACCAGGAATTACTAATTATGTTTTCTATCTTCTCAATGGATCTCAATTAGTGGTAATATTGTAAAAAATTTAGACTTCCATGTTAACAACTTGGAATTTAGAGTTTTGGGAAAGATAAAGGAAGAAGTGAAGATCAAAATAGAAATAATAAAAACAAAAATTAGGCTGGAGTGTTATTGCAGATGGAACAGTAATAGTTGCTTTGCATATGACTGGCCTGAGTTCAATTCCCAGGCATCCCATCCGCTTCCCTGAGCCTGATAGGAGTTCTTCCTAAATGCAGAACTAGGAGTGACTCATGAGTACAGCCACCTATAACCCCAAAACAAAACAAAAAAAAATTATTGAAAAACTGTGTAAGAAATAGTCCAACTTTAGATATGCATGAAAGCCAGGATCATGTTAAGAATAATATTGTGTTCAGAAAGCATGCCAACTATTAGATGTAAAAATAAAAGGAGTTGTTTAAATAAACAAGAAATAGGATATAACAAAAAAGTGACCAGTTTCCCAAGGTATTAAAATTATTTTCTTAATTCTCACTGTTTTTGTCCTATTTCCCAAGAGCATTTATCTTTATCATGTTGCATATCCAAGTTAGCTCTTAATTAACTCTTGATTATTCAACACATTTTTGTTTTTAATTTTTCATTTTGAAAAATATTTTCCTACCCTTCCTCATTATTTTTGAGGCATTTCATAAAAATTAATAGTGAACACCTATTTATCTCTTATAATTTCTTTCCAGTAAGTTTGGCAGTGATGTCTTTTCAGGATACATAATTTGGGACATCTATATAACTTTCCTGTCTGCCACCAGGATTAATCCTATACATTTCACTCTAAATATTTTTATTATTCAGTCTGTCTAAACGAATGCAACTTTTTCATGTGATATTCTTATATAAGTCATAATTGGAAGAAAATGTGCAGTAACTCCTTGTTGGATGGTGATTAATTACTCAAACACAATCAATGTCTCTAGACTGATAAGACACATGACAAATGAAGCTTAAATTTGTTAATAGCAAGTACATGCAAATTACAGTATAGTATGTCAAAACCCAAAATGCTTAAGAGTCTTATTAAACAAAGTGTTTAGTCTGCTCTTTGAACACATGATTGCATATTCAAACATAAGCCTTCAAATTGTATAGTTTTAAAAATAATAACATTCGATTTTAGTTGCAACTAGCACAAAACGATTGATGCTAATATCATGAACCAACTTAATAAATAATTTGAAATTAGTGGTGATTCAGATAAGAAATAAGCATTTATTTCAAATCATGCCTTCACTAGTTGGATGAACTCTTTCCCATCTTTTAAGAAGTTATCATGCTAAAATAATTTTCTCCAATCACTTGTACCCAGAAATGAGGCTACTATTCATTGATCTCACTTCCAGGTTTAATTTGAAGCACCATGACTTACAATATTCTAGGATGTTTTCCTGTTAAAATGTCTTTTTTTCTGTCATAATCTCAGTGTCCTCTCCATGTATAGCTGTTTTTCCATCCATCCACATCATCTTTCAGTACACTTGTCTTGCACATAGTCAACCCAGGTTCAATTCACATTAGCCCATATAATTTTTAGGGAGGGTAGTTTGGGGGTCACACCCAGTGATGCTCAGGGGTTACTCCTTACTATGCTCTCAGACATTACTCCTGGTTTGGGGGACCATATGGGACACTGGGGGATCAAACCACAATCCATCCTAGGTCAGCACATGCAAGACATGCACCCTACCACTTTTGCCACCACTCTGGCCCCCATATAATTTTTTAAACTTTATTTATTAATTAATTGATTGGTTTGGGGGCCACACTCAGTGGTACTCAGGGGTTACTCCTGGCTTTGCACTCAGAAATCATCCCTGACAGACTAAAGGAGCATATGGGATGTCTGGAATCGAACCGGGTCCCTCCTGGGTAGGCCACTTGCAAGGCAAACACCCTAACACTGTGGTATCTCTCCAGCCTCATATAATTTTTTTTAAGTCCCACCAAATTTGCTTCCTAAACTCAGAGTCAGGAATAAGTCTTGAGCACTGCTCTGTGTGCCCCAACAATACAGGAAAAGAGGAAAAAACAATGCATAAAGAAAGGAGAGGAGAAAGGAAAGATGGGGATGGAGAGATAGGGAGAGTCTGATAGGCAATATTTTTCATTACCTAACCATTTCCTATTTTTACCTTGCTCTCTAAAAGCATATCTATGTAGCACAAATTCACACAACAGTTGCCTGGTCAGGTTTCAACCCCTAATTTAATAAATAATTGGTGCATAATATCAGCATACTAAAGTCAATCATTCTTCACTATGGGTAGAACTGGCTTGAAGTATCAAGCAGATGTTTTTATTGACTATAAGATTATAGTCATCAAGTTTAAGAGCAAATATCAGATGATTTTCATGAGATAAGCTATCCTTCTCTATATATTTTACTTTATTGGTAATTATTTTATTGCTACATTTTATTATCTGGTGATTAATTTCTGATGAGGATTTAATTTATTTTACTGATAATGGCTTGTGTGTTTCTCAAATCTCTTAAAATTCATTAATAAATTTATGTATATTATGTTTACAGATACATATATATGTATATATACCATAATGTCAAAGACATAGTTCATTTTAATTTCATTTCTATTGGCAACACTATCTATCATTCCTGACTATACAAAATAGAAGGTCACATTTGTATTCAATGTCTGACATTGGTTTTATTTCAGATTTTTTGGAGGGATTTTGGGTAACATCTGTCTGTGCCCAGGACTTACAACTGGCATTGTGCTTAGGAATAACCCCTCGTGTAATGGTTTAGGGACCATACATGGTGCAGGGAAATGAAGCCAGGTCAACTGCATAAAAGACTAGTATTTTACCCACTATATTATCACCCCAGTCTCCCTTAAATTTTTGTGCCCTTGACCACAAATATTTCTTCTTTATATAGCTTCCTTCTTCCTTCCTTCTAGTTATTTAAATTTTTTGTATAAATATACAACATGTCTAAGAAGACAATTTAGAGCTTGTTTCTTACTAGTCACAAGTTTCATATCCGAACTTATTTTCTTTTATTTTAAAAGCAAATACTGAGGTCAGAGCACAGCAGGCAGAGCATTTACCTTGCACATGCCTATTGGGTTTGATTGCTACATCCCATATGAAACCCCAAGCCTTCCAGGAGTGATTTCTGAGTTCAGAGCCAGGAATAACCCCTGAATGCTGCTGAATGTATCCCAGAAACTGAAAAACCAAAAACAAACCAACATAACACATAAAAATACTAAAATAGAGATATTAACAATAATTTAACAATGGTGAAACCATCAAGCTAATGTAAGTCAAATGTTTGCAAATTATTGATAAATAAGCAAAAAAATGATCTAGGTGGACATTCAGGATTTAGATTATAGTCAAGAAGTGGTCAGCAATAACTATTTAGGAAAGAATGGTTTGCTAAATAATATCAGCTCTATAAATATAGATCTAAAAAGTATGTGCATCTTGTAGCATCATTAAATATCACACACAATTTTTTAAAACCTCAGTATAGCTGAATTTTGGAATAAAATCTAAATTCAATATAGTTGAATTTTTGCAATAAAGTTTTATCTACATTTTGCCAACTTGATTCGGACTTGATTTTAACTTGATTTGAAATATTGTAATAGTCTTCTTTTAATAAATCTGTTTAACATGGCCGGAGCAGTGGCACAAGCAGTAAGGCATCTGCCTTGCTTGCTCTAGCCTAGGTTGGACTGTGGTTTAATCCCCAGAGTCCCAGGTGGTCCCCCAAGCCAGGAATAATTTCTGAACACATAATCAGGAGTAACCCCTGAGCATCACCGGGTGTGGACAAAACAATCAAACAAACAAAAATTCTGTTTATGACATAAATTCCCACCTGCATTTTTACTCTACATAACTGCTGTTCCTCTAATATTTTTCTGTTATATATTTGGAAAGTAGAATTTTGACCCACTACTTCATACCATTAACAATAGAAGTGAATTGTTTCATTGTATCAAAAATCAAGAAACATCAATTAAATACTACAACCAAGAAAAGAGAATTTATATTATATTTAGAAACAGTGTGTACTGTCACATTTCAAATATTGTGTAAAATATTTGTGGAGGTTTTATAAATGTAACAAAATAGATATTGTAAACTAATGTTTATATATATAAAATGTTTTTAAATACATAATGAGAGGGGCCAGAGCAATAGCACAGTGGATAGGGAGTATGTCTTGTATGTGGTCAGTCTAGGACTGACCTGGATTCAATCCCTGGCATTTTATAGAGTCCCCCAAACCTGCCAGAAGCAATTTTTGAGCACAGAGTCAAGAGTAACCTCTGAACACCACCCCATGTGCCGCCCAATATACATATTAAGTATGTTACAGGGTATGGAGTATCTTTTTATGCTTTGAGCTACTTGAAATTAATGTACAGATTGGTAGTGGAAACTATAAAAAAAGATAATAAGAAAACCCATTTACTTGAATTGGATGTACAAGTCTCTGAAAAAAATTAAAATGATGCTAATATACTAATATAATTGTAAGGCAAACTGCAAAAATATTATGAAACTGATAGATACATATAAACCACTTTTATGTGTTTATTGTAGGAGGGAAATTGATGATAATTTGGAAATAGGGGGTAAACTGGCAGAGAGTTATGGGTAAGGCAATATAAAGAATGATGATGAAGAATTCTGAGCATGAATCTCTCTAGATCATAGAAATGGAAGCAAAGCCATTAGTTCTTTGTAATACCTTTTCTCCTTCAGAACCACTTTAGCCTTAACAGCAATTTGGCTTGTGTAAACCTGCTTGGTTGTTCATTGCTTGCTTTTGAATTTGAAGACATAAAATGAAGTGGACACTCTGTTCCAGGCTGAGGGTCAGCAGGGCTACCTAAACTCTGGGTACCTACAAATAAACTCCTTTTTCCAACTCACTTTGGTCTACAATCAAAATGTTTTTTATCTTTCCCTAATGGTAGGCCTACAGAGAAAAAGGAATATTCTTACTAGTGGGAAGTTTACCAAAAGAACTCGAGCCATTTGGATGCTCCAGAAAAAAATGTTAACATTATTTAATCTAGAAGTTTCACTTTAATTACTTGATTATTTATTTATTTATTTATTTGTGAACACACATGTAATGCTCAGGCATTACTCCTAGTTCTGCACTTAAAATCTCTACTGGACGTATTCTGGGGATCATATACAATGCTAGTAATCAAACCCAGGTCAGCCACATGTAAAGCTAATAATGTCCTACCTGTTGTGCTATCAATCCAGTCCCTTATTTTTATATTTTTTTTTACAGAAGCATAGCTATTATTGAAACTTATTTAGGAAGATGTGAGTGACGTGAAAGAGAGAAGTACATATTCAAGAGAGGATACAGGATTCTCCAGAGCCAAGAAAAGAAACAAGCAAAGAAGAAAAGAAATAAGCCAGGAAAATAAGTGTTCAAGAAATAATACAGGTTTTAAGAGTCCAGAAATTTCACTTTAAACACTATATTCTACATAAGTATATGGACACATTTTGCAAAGACATGAGTAAAAGATAGTTTATAATAACTAGAACCAGAAAATGGACTTTATAGCTAGCTCTTTAGACTGGTGCACATCCTTTGAACACAGAGAGTCAGGTTTGATCTCTATAACTGCATGACTCCACAAGAGTGCTATCAGGAGTGACCCCTTCCCCACCACCCTCTTAGCCAGGAGTACTCTGAACAGCTGTGGGTGTGATATAAAAAACTACAAAAGAGGATGAAGCTGTAGTACAATGGTTAAAATGCTTTCCTTGTATATGGCCATGCTGAGTTTCATCTTTGACACACATATGGACTCTAGAACATCTAGGAATGATCCCGGAGCATAAAGCCAAGTGTACGCACTGAGCATGGTCACTTGTATATAGTAATATGGTAGAGATTTTGCCTTCAATACAGTCAACCTAGGTAGGTACCCAAGAGTGATCTCTAAATACAGAGCAAGAGTAAGCACTGAGCACTTCTGGGAACCCCTACCTTCCACAAACAAACAAAACAACAACAAAGAACAAGCTAAAAGTTATTATGCACCTGAAGCCCATACATTTTTAGTGCAACTAGGAAATCCTATGAACTATGAAGACCCTTAATTGCAGCATATATTTATTTGACCTGATCCAACTTATGAAAGTGAAAATGAGGTAGATACATAGATGAACACAAAGCTGCTTAAAGATAGACATGCTGGATAAGAAAATTTGTAAAAAGAAAAAAGAAAAGAAAAAGAAAGAAAGAAAGAAAGAAAGAAAGAAAGAAAGAAAGAAAGAAAGAAAGAGAGAGAGAAAGAGAGAGAAAGAAAGAGAAAGAAAGAGAAAGAAAAAGAAAGAAAGAAAGAAAGAAAGAAAGAAAGAAGGAAGGAAGGAAGGAAGGAAGGAAAGAAAAAAGAAAGAAAAGAAAGAAAGAAAGGAAAGAAGGAAGAAAAGACGAGAACTCTAGAAACAGATTATTAATATAATTGAGAAAAAGTATAAGTAGACATTTAATTTTTGGCTGGAGGCCCATTTTGCAATGATACAGGCTTACTCCAGGCTCTGTGCTCAGGGATCACTCCTAGAAGGCTCAGGAAACCATATGTAAGTTGGGGATCAAACCCAGATTGGCCACTTGCAAAATAAGCACCCTACCCCATATTTATTTTAAAAATTATATAAATATAGTCACTAAAGCCTCAAAATATTTATTTTGTTTTATAAAATGAGATTATGAACACTGCATTTTTCAAGATTATAAACAAAGCTAAGAAAGTTCTTAGAGAAAAGTGAGAGAAGTTATTTGGAAGAAATTTTAGAATATCTAATAATATTAAAGTTAAGGATACAAGGACTGAATAATTTGGTCTTTTAAAAATATAAAGACAATTCTCATTCGAAAGGCTACTGTGTTTTACTTTTATACTGTCTGTTAAATTGTAAAACACTTGGAAGGGAGCAGCTGCCATGAATTTTGAAAACTAAACTGCCCTCATTTTATATCCGTGCAAAAGATGTTGAAAAGAATTTCAGGCATCAGTTTGACTGTCATCTGAGAGTGATCCGTGTCAGGAGATTATACTGAGTTGCAGTGGCTGGGAAAGGTGAAGACAATCACGTGCTTCTCTGGTGAGAAACGTTTTCTATAGAGCAGATCACTCATGAATACAAACAGGCATACTCTCTGGATATGGAGAAGGAAACAAACAAGAAATATTTTTATGCTTGCTGATTTTTTTTACTGTTGAGGAAACATGGATTACAATAGTGTCACTATATACGTTTTAGGCATAAATTATTACTGAATCACACTAACCATCTAAGTACTAATATTATTCCATCATTCCCCCCTCTTTTGGCTTGCTGTCCCCAACATACTGCAATTAGTAAACTCATCTTTGCTAAAGATAAGTAATGTTGCTTAAATGAATGTTCTCTCTCTCTCTCTCTCTCTCTCTCTCTCTCTCTCTCTCTCTCTCTCTCTCTCTCTCTGTTTGTTTGTTTTGGGCCACACCCAGGAGTTCTCAGAGGTTATTCCTGGCTCTATGCTCAGAAATCACTCCCTGCAGGTTTGGCGGACCAAAGGGATGCCAGGGAGAACACCGTGTTGTTCACCATTGTCAAGGCAAATGCTCTCCCCACTATGGGACACCTTTTAAATGACTTTTGCCTTTTATCTAAATAACAACTGTCTTTCTCCTTTTTTAAAATTGTCTTGGGAGATTACATAGAATAGGGTAGTCTAACTGTATCCAAATGCCTAGAATCTGGATAAGCATGATCTCACTTGGACTATGGAAGACATGGAAGGTCAGATACACCAACACTTAACATTCAAACAAAGCCTGAAGAACTCACTTTGACATTGCTTTTGGTTTGGCTTTGGCGTCAGATTGTTTGTGACCTTCCTCTGTTGAGGAAGACGGTGGTGGTGGGGGTCGTGAAGATGAGGTAACCCCTCCTTGGATAAATCAAAAGTGCCTTTCTAGTTAAGTCCATGAAGAAGCAATAATAATTTTCAGCATCTTTCAAGATTTGACCCAGCATAATCATAGGTCCAGTACCCAATACAAATTCTTTTTCACTTGGTTTCTTTGTTTTGTTTGGGGACAACACCCAGTGATGCTCAGACCTTATTTTTGTCTCTGCACTCGGGAATTACCACTGGTGGAGCTGGGGAACTATATGAAGTGTTGGGGATCGAACCCAGGTCAGCAGCTTGCAAGTCAAATGCCCTTCCTGCTGCAATATGACTCTGTCCCCTCAATTCTAATTCTCCTTAATCTTTCTTCCTTCTTCTAGCATAGAAACAGGAACATTCTAGTAAATTCCAGCACATTCATCTCATGACTGACTTTTCTGAGACATTCCAATCTGCTAGATGTACAAAATCCCTTCTACAAGTTTCCCTTTTAGAAACACTCATCTATTTACTTTGTCACAACACATTAAAGTGTACCTCCTAAAACTCTGAAACGAGAAGCATTATTAACATGCATAGAATTTGAAGTTTCCACCTCTCCCCTTTTTGGGAAAAGATATCAAGAAGGAAGGAAGGGTATATATTTGTTTATTTTTCAATTTATGCACTGCTCTTTGTGGCGTAGACCATAGAACTTTTTATTTCCTCTGGGATACAAACAAGGATTCGGTAAATGACGGTGCCAAGAAATTAATCCTGTTCCCAGGAACTTTAGGTCGGACTGACAATGTTATTTATCTAACAACCTGGGTGATCAAATTGCTTTTCAGCATTACTGCTGGAGTTTGAATTTCTCCTAATCATCGTGGAAATGATTTCAAGGATTTTGCACCCAGAGTAAGGTAGCTTGCTTTAGAACAAATCATCAATAATGCAATCAAAGTATTCATAGTTATGACAATTAAAAATAGTCCATTTTTTACAGGGAAAATAGGGAAGCAGGCATGTTAAATTTCATTCATTTTCCACATATGCAAGTCACTGTTCTCACCCAAAAAAGTGACATTCTGAAACATTTCTGAAGGGTCTTTAAAATCCTTCTTAAATCTCAGTAAAATATATTGTATAATACATTTGTATTTTGAAAATATATGTAGAGTTATGACTTTTATAGAACACAGATGTACACATCTATTTCTATCAGCTATTAGTCAGCTGCAATTACAGTTCTTTTTAAAACCATATAGTTTAAGGCATACTTCAACGCCTCAAATCTCTGCACGTTATAAGGAGCGAACGTAGGATATTTCAGATGTAGCATGATATTTCAAAACAGGTGCTGTAAATAGTTTTGCATCCACAAAATGAATAAGAGTAAAATTCATTTGGACCATATGTATGAAACAGTTTTAATCTATTGATATCTGAATAATGTATTAAATATGATTAAATAAGCTGGTATATTAATATAGACTTTGATAAGGTTGGTTAATGCAAGTATTATATTCTTCTACCAATTGTTAATTTGAGAGCACTTTAATCATTTATTAATAAATGAATTACAATTACATTAAAATGGATGTGTCATTGCATGAAAACTTTTGATCACATAAATTAATATCAGCTGCTAGAATGTAACAGCCATGATCGAATAAACTCAAGACTAAATGAACTGCACAGTTTAGAATAATTACTTTACTTGAAAATATCATGCTAATGATTATAGTTATACTTATAATTTTATTAGTGCTATCTTACTCTTTACAAAAGATTTTCTCTCCGTAGATTTTCCTATTTCAGAATCAAACTGAGATAAACAACTTTTTTTTTAATTCTTTTGGTTTTTCGACCACACCAGGTGACACTCAAGGGTTACTCCTGGCAATGTGCTCAGAAATTGCTCCTGGCTTGGGGGGACCATCTGGATGCTGGGAGGTCGAACCGTGGTCTGTCCTAGGCTAACACATGCAAGGCAGATGCCTTATACCCTGCGCCACTGCTCTGACCCTGAGATAAGCAACTTTTTAAAACAAAATATTTTTTGATGCTGTGAGCTCTAGTTTACTCTATAATTAAGGACATATATTCAGTCTATGGTCAATTTTAAATTTCTAAAAGATGTTGTATAGTGGAAAATATAAATCTCCAAAAGGATACACGCATGGAATTAACTACTTCAAAAATTAAGTAGATTAGTTCAATGCAAAGCATTAAAAACACAAGAAAAATATAGATTGCTTTAGTTGACTTTTTAAAAATTCTACCTGTAGACACAAAATAATTTTTAAATGAATATATTGAGTGGATCCAGTTTAAATGTCCCATTGATTTTTTTCCACCCCCGCCCTCCCCATTGATTGTATTTAAAAAAGTCCCATAACTTCTTCTTACCTTTGGAATATCCAGTCACTCTGATATGATTTTTCATTGTAAGAGGACTTGGTTGCTGCTTTCTGTTTGAATTACAAGTCTAGGTCTGCTGGGTGACTCATCAAATGATCCACAATACAGTTAAGGCCATGTTTTAATAAAACGTTTCCCAGTACAAGAGAAGATTACCTTCTGAGGTTACTCTGTTCAGATGCCTCAATATGATTATTCTGTAAATGGACAATTCTCGTTTGCCTAGAATAATGAACCAACAAAAATTATGAGCCCCTCTCTCTACCCTAAACCTGCATTCCAAAATCAGGTTTCAAAAGAGAACCACAAAGTGATGTTTGTCTGTTTGGGGACTTATCTTTGCCTTCTGTTCCCACTTACTTTTAGTCTCTTTAGAATTGCCCTTGCCCTTTATCAACAAATCCTTGGCTGTGCCTATTGTTGCATATGTAAACATTTCTAATCTTATCACGACTTGGAATGTATACATATTTCGGGACCTACCTTGATCCTACCCTGATCAGTGATTGGACCCTACTCTAGGGTGTGACCTGGCATTCTGCCCCTTACCCTAGGGTGGTACCTGATTCTAGTGGATAAAACAGAGGTCTGTGTAAGGTTTGGGGCTTTTTGGGTTGGAACTGATGCTGGGTCATTGGACCTCAGTTATTTCCACCGAATAAAGCTGATATTTCCACAAGTCTGACTCTCCGTGAGCTGTTCACTCGCCGATTCACCTCAGAACCGCTGGTTACTGGGTGGTAGACGCGTTCTCC
>PVKC010023869.1:0-17086 GCA_004027635.1 Crocidura indochinensis
TTCTTCTTCTTCTTCTTCTTCTTCTTCTTCTTTTTTTTTTGTTTTTCGGCCACACCCAGTAACGCTCAGGGGTTACTCCTGTCTCTGTGCTCAGAAATCACTCCTGGCAGGCTCAGGGGACTATATAGGATGCTGAGAATCGAACATGGGTCTGTCCCTGATTGGTCGATTGCAAGGCAAATGCCCTACTGCTATACAATTGCTCGGCACCAAAAAATAAAATTAATTTCTATTGACATTGATTGATAAAGAGTTGGGGCTTGTGTGTGTGTGTTTTCTTCCATTTTTGAGCCACATCCCGTGACGCTCTGGGGTTACTCCTGCCTATGCGCTGAGAAATCGCCCCTGGCTTGGGGGACCATATGGAACGCCTGGGGATCAATCCTAGGGTTCAGGGATTTCTGCACATTGTAGTCTGCAGGTATGTTATATGTTTATAACTAAACAACACTGCAAGCGTAAGGCTCATATTGCAATAATCATAGGCTGAGTGTGAGAGGGAATTTGTAGTCATTAATGAAAGATGACACTGGTAGTACGATTGGTGTTGAACAGTTATGCCTAAAACTACTATAAATAATATCATAAATCATGGTGATTTAATAAATGGAAGCATGAATAAATAACTGAATTGAAAATGAATTGTTTTAATTTTTACATTGTTTTTCTTTATGTGCTATAATATTCATGTACTAGAACACTGCTTGAAAGTTTAATATTGACATTTTGCCTCTTTAATTTCTAATCAATTTTATAAAAAACATATATTCAATTAATTATAACATAAAACATATATTTATATAATTTACACTCATAAAAGTATTGCTATATTAATATATTGATACTTATTTCAGAAAATTGATTTCACCTATTTTTAATAAGAACTTTAGAATTTGTTTTTTTTCAAATTAGGAGAAAGGATATTTGAACTTTTAACCAATCTATCAAACATATTTTTCCTGAAATACTTCAATGAAATACTTAACAAAGAAAACAGGATGCTGCACATCATTCCGCTTTAATTTGCTCCTATTAACTTATGAATTTTATTTCTCCGTCAACATGCAAACGATCTCATTTATTTATTTTCAGTCTAATAGACTCTCACTCTAAATTTCTACCCAACTCATAATAAAAAGAACTCCTGGTTTCTGTAAGGATTAAGTCAGGAAGCTGTTTTTAACTACAACAAATTGAAACATTTGCACAAGGAAGTGCTGCTTTTATAAGTGATGGGAAACTTCAAATTTGATTACAAGCAACCTTTGGCTTCCTATCTGTTCAACAATAGGCCATGTTGTTAAGGGCAATTTCCATGCACAGCATGTGGGTCCCATTTTTTCATCCTTAGACATGGTTGTTTACTGTTCAGCACTGTTTATGCATTTTAATCAGGCTTTTTCAGTCTCCTTTAATAAATCACTACAAAGCGAATGTACCAAAACAAGAACTATTATGCAGTATTGGTAACCCTTATACATTATTTCCTGCCCTGGAATTTTACTCGGCACTCAAAAATTTAAAATAATGACAAGTGCACAACCCATAGCCAAGAATATTAGTTTTAGAATTGTAACATTTCTTGGTTAACTACTCTCTTGGTTCTTCATTCTTTAAGAGTAGGAGCCTGACTTTAAAATTCAGTTCAAGCAAGAGTGACCCAACAATTGGAACCTGCCATTAGTCCTTGGGACTGAAAGTCTTTTTGATGGGATGAAGCTGACAACCTAGTTCCTGCTTGGCAGGCATTCACATGAATCGAGCCTGTATTAGTATAGATAAATGTTTAGACATTCAGGTATCTTGCTGTCTGAGAAAAGTATCACTGGTTTAAGCATTGGTAGGCAAAACAAAAGCGGAGTTTTTAGCTCTTTATATCTAAGTCAGAAAAAACAATGTTTTGTTAGCATTATCTGGCAATCAAGCTAAAGAAAGAGATTTATCTATCTTGTAATGCTAAATTTCATTTACTTTTAAATAAACCAAGGAAAAATACATTTTCTCTACTATTTTTGTTGTTCAATTATTTTTTCAAATTAGCTTTTTATCATCAGAGAAAAATTATTACTAAACTATAATATTTATAAATCCTAAGCTAGAGGTAAGATGTCTTGCATGGAAAAGAAAAAAGCATTGTTCAATGTTATTTGCATTTTAAAACGTGACAGTATCTAGAATTTAGTTCCAAGGATCAACACCAGACTATTCAGAGAGTTAATAGAAAATTAAAGAGCACACAAATTATTATAATTTTAAATTCATGAGGAAGAGTTCTCCAAATATAGAAATATTTTCTAGAAAATAGATAGTCCCAAACCAAACAACTATTTGGGCATATCTGTCTTATTGACTTTCTATGAAAATATCTCTTATTACACTTTGACATCAGTGTGTACAATCCTCTGGAGTCACATGAGGTAGGTGCTAGTTGTTACATTATTCTTCCCACAATCAACCAGTCAAAATGCTATTTTTTGACAAGACTCAAAGCAAAAAATTGCAATGCTTAATTAAGAGCCAGACACAAGTATTAGTGAGATTTTTATAAAAATGTTTATTATGAAAATGTCATATGCTCTTGCTGATATTCAGATTTTAATTACTGTATATCTACCAGAGTATTACAAAAATATATCACCTGGAAAATATGTTTGGTATTTCATTTACAAGTATTCTAAAGTGAATAAAACAGCCTGGACATTTACCTTCATTTATGTTTAGTTGTGAATTTCAGTATTTTTCCCCAAATGATTTTTCTTTAACATGGATTTCAAATGGTATTATTTTGTTTTGTTATCACACTCCCATTGCCATCAAATTGCATTTTGGACAAAACAACACAGAAGTATCTTTTCACAATTTATATATATATATTTTGCTTTGGGGATACACCCAGTGATGCTCAGGGATTACTCCTGGTTATGCGCTCAGAAATCGCTCCTGGCTTGGGGACCATATGGCATGCTGGAGGATTGAACTGCTGTTCATTCAAGGTCAGCAGTGTGCAAGGCAAACAGCCTACCTCTACTTTACTGCTTCAACCCCTTCACAATTTAATTTTTTAAAAACATCCACTATATTTTATGACAAATTAAGTTAAACTTTTACAGATGAATAAACTAAACTCACAAAAATTCTTCAAAATTAAAAAAATCAACAATTTTTGTTCTTGGTTTTTGGACAATACTTGTTGGTTCTCAGGGCTACTCTTGGCTCTGCACTGAGGTGTCATTTCTTGATTTTGGCCACACCTGTTGACCCTCAGGGGTTACTCCTGGATTGGAAATCGCTCCTGACTTAGGGAACCACATGAGATGTGGGGGATCGAACCGTGGCTTGTCCTAGGCTAGCGCTCGCAAGACAGACACCTTACCTCTAGTGCTACCACTCCAGCCCCTGAGGTGTCATTTCTTGCAGTGCTCAGATGATCTTATGGGATACTGAGGATCAAACATAGGTCAGCGGTATGCAAGGCAAATAGCCTCCCAACTGTGCTATCACTCTGCCCCCCTCAACAATAATTTAAAAAAATAACACTTTTAATTTCTGAGCATGGAGCCAGGAGTAACCCCTGACCCAAAAACAACAAAAAAATAACACTTTTAAAGATATACAAATAAAATATTTATAGTATGAATAATTATATGATAATATATGTTAAAATTATATGAAATACAAATGAAGTAAGCCTGAAAAAGGATAAATGCAGAATGATATATCACTTATATGTAATATTTAGAATAACTGCACAAAGAAATACAATGGTCTAAATGGTAGTTGTCTCGAACACCGTTGGCTCCAGAATATAGCAAGGAGAAGGAAAGAAATGAACTGGAAGAGAAGAAACACAAAAACTTATATTCTCTTTTATACTTCAGAAGACAGGTAGAAATGGATACAGCAGTTTAGATTGAGCAGGTGTTCAATTAACTGTTCTTTATAGATGTCTATGATAATGTTCTAAAGCTTTCACCCACAGAAAAAGGTGCAGAATGTGTTTGGAAGCCAGGGACTCCCTCTACAGTACTCATTATAAGAAAGCCTTAGTGTCTTAATTTTAATATATCTACAATATGTCTTTAATCTTTTTATTTATAGTGGTTCTTAGAGATATAGTTTGGACTCCTTAGTTTCGCATTACAGTGCTACATTATATTAGACTCCATTATGTATTTATGATGACAATGTCTTAAAAATATTCTAATCTAGAGGACAGAGAGATATCACAGCGGTAGGGCGTTTGCTTTGACAATATAGGACAGACAGTGGTTTGGATCCCAGCATCCCATAGGGTCTCCGATGCCTGCTATGAGCGATTTCTGAGTGTAGAGTCAGAGTAACCCCTGAGCGCCAACCTGTGACCCAAAAACCAAAAATATAAACTAATCTATTCAGTTTTGTTTTGATTATGCCTGTTGATATGATCTAATATTATATCCACAGATATCATTAGAATAGGCAACTGCACGCCATAGATTCTTGCTACAGTTCTCATTCATTGAGTATGTTTTTGCAATTTATTTTCAATTCAAGCTAGTTTAATATTACATCATAGTACCCATGATTTCAGTTTGCTTTCGGGAAAGGAAAATGAGTGCGCAAGACATGTTAGAATGAAACTTTATGGTGTGGGATCCTTTTACAGTGCTCATTCCCAAATTATTTACTGTTCTAGACTTAAAAATTATGAATTATTTTAAGAATGTTCTATGCACATTCTAACCCAGGAAGTACTCCCCCACTTTTTTTTTCTCAGCAAAGTATACCCTCATCAATGATGATTTGCTTAGGAACTAGAAAACCTTTCCATTTGACCTGCCAGCTTATATTTCTTAAGCTCACTGACCTGTTCCACCTGAGTCAGGTTTTCAACTGCAACCAATGAATGGATCATTATTGTCTGTCTATGTGTATGAGTGGTTTTGTGTGTGGTGGCCACCTCTATGTCTGTCTAAAGTCCATCTTTATTGTATATAATGTCTAAGTTCGTAGTCCTTCCCCCTATATTATATAACCCTTCCTTTCCCCCTTCCTGCTTAATTTTCTATCCATTCACTCTCTCACCCTGATTTGTTATTTTTCCCTATTTAATCCTTTTACCTCCAGTTCTTAATTCCTCAGGAACTAGAACATTCTCCCTACTCCAACCTGCTGTCAAAGCAGCTCTCAAAGCAAAAGGACAGCCTCCTAATTGACCTTGCTTCCACTTGGGAGAAGCTGTTGCTGCAGCTGCTACTGCTACTGATTTACTCTTGGTGGCCCACCTCCCTTCGCTGTGGACTGTGTTCACTACCAGATTTGGAGAGACACTCAACTCGAGGACATTTTCTGTTCTGTGGTTGCTGGGAGTCTTTTTGCAGACTCCAAAAGACCATGTTACAGGCTGAAGCTGTGCTCCGAATTTTATTCCAGACTATTTCAAAAGACTTAAAGGGGATATGTATATTACCTTTGTATAGTTCTCTAGGTGTATTTCCCTAGGTATAAATCTTATTGTCAATTTCCTTAGGTAGAGGCGTTTTTCCTTAGGTAGAGACGTTTTACTTAGTAGGAAATTTTAGTAGTTAAGTTTCTCTTGGGTTCTGAGTTCATGTTGGATCCAGGTAATAGGGATTGTTTAGCTTGCTATTTTTACCCCCATATACACCAGTAGTATCATGTGACACTGTTCCTTTTTTGCATAGACACATTAAAATGGGAAAAATCTTATGTACAAAAAAAGAAGTTATTATCTAACAGGAATAGGAACTCATAAATTTTATATTGCAAGGGCCTTTCACCCTGAACATTTGACATGGTGACTTGACTTAGATGTTAGTCTATTGGACATTTGTCGTTCAACCCCAAACCTTGGATCCTAACTTTGGAACTGGCACAGTTTTCTCTACCAGCACCAGGAATTGAACTTCCTCCAGGGAATGCTCTAATTTTGCTCTGGCTCTGACTTGCTCCAGGGTTGTTTCATATGACACTCTGACAACTTGGAAACAACAACTTGCTTTCAGAGCAGGTTTTCCTACATTGCAACAAATGGTGAGATGAAACCAGAAGATGCTTCACTGCCTTTGACATAGGATCTGTGCAAAAACCAAGATCTCTAATTACTGAAGCCAGACTGTGACAACCATGATTGAGGAGAACTTTTCCTGAGACTATGAAGAAAGACTTTGGGTTTGGACATTTTAGTATGCCAGGATTCTGTAGTTGGTCTTATGGCAGGATTCTTTATGGTACGGCACCCTGTTTTTTTTTTTTAGGCCTAAGGTTTTTTTCTTTCTATTTTCCTCAACTTTTGCTGCATCTATGGAAATAAACTGCCACCCCTCTTTTATCTTTTAAATAGAGGCTTCCACCTTTTCCAAAGATTCGGAATACAAATTACTTTGTTTTACCTCATATTTCTGCATTTTAAATCAAGTTAAGAAGGGTGAGATTAAAGAAAGGTTGTGTGCCAGAGGCCAAGTATTCTCAGGTGCATTGGATTGGTGGAGAAAAAATAAAGGCAGAAATAAATACCAAAACAAAAGTCAACAACAATGGAATTAAGATACCCAAACTATCACAGTCTAACTCAAATGAACCTGTTATATGGAAGCTGGTTTTATGGCTATGATGTGTCTGAGTTGTTTGTCCATTAAGCTTTGCATCATTCCTTTAAATATGAAAAATAATCTAGTTAGATAAAATATTTTATTTGAATTTTGATTACTGATTTTTTACTGCATTGCACACCATTATTTTCTGGTCAGATTCTTATTTGATGGATCTTATGTGGTTTTTATGAGTTCCTTATTTAATATTGTAATTGACAGTCTCTGATTAGACTTTGTCATTCTAGTTACATACTGACTTGATTGTTTTCTATTTGTGTTTATTTTCACTGGTACCTTTGGGTCTTGCATCTGGATAAATTCTAGTCTATTTTTTGATATAAGTATTTTCTTTTACTAACTTTTTATTTTTTCTTAGAGATGCTGATGACCCTTAAATGGTTCCTCTTGAACTCAACGCAGAGTTCTATGATATTCTGCTCATTTCTTTTCAGACTTTCCCTCATCATCTGTAGTTTTCTAGAGATTTCTTCAATCTCATCCTGGAGCTCACTGAGTTTTCCCTCTGTTGCTCTGTTGTGAATCTGAGATCTGTTCAGATTTTATGTTGCCTACTGCTTCTTCAGTTATGTTAATTTTTATTATGCTTTTCTCATTTCTACTCTCATACTCCTGATTTAAAGAATTTATTTGCCATACTTTCTTCAAACTTATCAAACATCCTTATCATGATGTCTTTATAGTCATTATACAGAACAAGTTGATTATATTGTTTGATCTTTCTGTGCTGTTATTTTTAGTCATTAAACTTGGGACTTTAAATGGGTCCAGAGTCCCATGTACTATGAAGGTGACTGTAGTTATCCCTGTAGAAGCTATCTGAGGGATTAAGCTGAGCGTTGCTCTTTTTTTCTCTTCTGCTCTTCACACAATTTTAGGAATATAAAAATACAGTATAAGGTACAAGGAAACTACACAATTTGGGGTGCAAGCAGTAACAAGCAGAATTATGGGTGTGGGCAGTGAATATGGTTCTGGAAAGTTGAATTAACAGGCAGAGGGAATGTGATGTGTATGTGGGTCTGTAGACATGACAGAAGTAGATTGTGGAAGCTGCTAGGACCTATTGGAAGGAAAGACAGTGCTTGATTTTTTCAGTCCATAGTTCTCTGTAACATAAATAGAATGTCTGTCCACATCTAATATTAATTCCCCATTCTTGTTTAAGAATTTTAGCCATACACTATAACCATGTTACTTAAATAAAATATTAATTAAAAAATTTAGCCACACACATTTTGTACAGTTAAAGGGCTAAATTTCCTATTCTCACTTGTAGATAGTTTTATAGATATTTCTATACTTTATCCACTAACAAACTAAACAAAAATATTGTGTGTATTTTTAAAAAATACAATATTCTTCAGAAATGGAAAAATATTACAATTCATAGATTGTAATAGATTGTAAGAATTAAACAATTAAAATTATCTTCCTTCTTAAACTACTTAAAAGATTCAATATAATTCCTCTTTAAATCTAGACAATTTTTGGTGTGGATTGGTCACAACTGGCAGCACTAAGGGGTTTCTCTTGACCCTGTGCTCAGAAATTACTCCTGGCAGGCACAGGGGACCAGATGGGGTGCCAGAATTCAAGCCACTGTCCATTCTAAAACTGGTGCATGCAAGGCAAATGCCCTACTGCTGTGTTATGTCTCCTGACCAATAAATGTAGTCAACATTTTAAGAACTTAGAACAATAAGCAATAAATTTTTCATGGAGCTGGAGCAATAGTACAAAGGTTAGGGAGCTTGCCTTACATGCGATCAACTAGAGGTTCTATTCTTGTAATCCCATATGGTTCCCTGAGACTGCCAGAAGTTATTCCTGAGTGCAACAGAACCAGAAAATATCCTCTGAGCACCAAGGTGTGGCCCAAAAGACAAAAGAAAAATAAAGTCTGCATGGGATCATAAAAGACTCTGAGTAGCTAAAATTATACGAAAACATAAAAAAATGGGAGTACTTCATTAAATAACCTGAAACTATCTAATTAAGCTATGGTTATTATAACAAGTGGTACTATAATGACAGACTGATCAGTGGGTAAGAGTAGACAAAGTTGCATATGTTGGTCAGCAAATGTTTTGATACAAGATTTGAGAGCATAAATGAAATAAAGATAGCTTCTTCTACAAATGGTGCTGGGAAATGAACAAATGTGTAAAATTGTAAAACTGGATGCACGTCTCATACCTTATTGAAAAATCAATTCAAAGTTGATTAAGTTTGAAATCAGACTGAAATCTATAAAGTACATAAAACAAAAGCTATATAGAGTACTTATGATCTGGACCTCAAAAGTGTCTTCAATGATGTAATGCCTTTGGTAAAGGCAAAGCAATAATAAAACAAATGGGACCAAATAGCGTAAAAGATTTTCTGAAAGGCAAAAGAAACATGAAGTAAAACTAAAAAAAAAAACCTAATTAAATGAGAAGAAATATATATGTAAATATCTCTATAGTCTCTTGGTAAAATTATTAATGGTAAAAGGCATGTATAGTATTATTGGTTAAGATTCTGAATTGAATGATGTTAGACACTTGGGAAATATGTTGAGTATTTTCACTTATATCTGGTTTGGTTAGTACTAAAATTTTCCTTAAATGTCTGTTTGAGAAATATAATATCCAACAGCCCACTCTTGTAAAGAAGCATGTTTTCAATTTTAATAATAATAAAGATACAATTTTACTAATACTGGTAATATTTATATTATATGTAATACTAATACATGTCTGCATTTTGCTGGAAACTTGATCTATATAATTTTTTTCACTTATAATAAAGATTTAGTTATTTTCATTGTATAGTTGAAATAGAACAGATTAGATCAGTGGTTTTAGAAAATGAAAGATTATGTAGATTAACTTCTCACAGAGGGACAGAAAATATAAAGAGGAGACCCAAACTTCTTATTGCAAAGTAGTTGATTGCTGATGAAGTAGTGAGAAATCTAATTTCTGAATTCAATAAAATAAAGAAATGTGATTAAATATTTGGAGAATATATACAAAAAAAATCACCCTGTTGGAACTTAAGATTTACCAAAGGTCATTATGAAAAGTGTTTTTGGCAAGTGTCCTTATAAAAAACTTACAAGTTCAATGTGAAATTCCAATACTTGTCAAGGTTGGGAGCTCAGGTCAATACTTTGGGTTAGGATCCGTAAAGTTTACACATTACAAACAAAGGTAAACCACAGTAATCAATCTTCACATCTATGTGCCTTGGGAAAATATATTAATTACTGAAATTGAAATAACTTAATTTTGAAATGCTACTATTTCCAGGTGTCTGAGAAAACTATAAATGAAAATTCTTCCTAAAGAAACATAAAATTTGGGGCTGGAGCTGTGGCGCAGCAGTAGGGCATTTGTTTTGCATGCGGCTGACCCAGGAAGGACTGCGATTCGATCCTCTGGCATCCCATATATGTTCTCCGAGAGATCGAGCAGTGATTTCTGAACACAGAGTCAGGAATAATCCCTGAGCGCCACCTGGTGTAGCCCTAAAACAAACAACAACAACAAAAAAAAAAACAAAAAACAAAAACAAACAATAAAGAAAAAATTTTCCTAGATCTCAAATCACTTTATAAAATTTTAATGAACATATGTGGTATATAATAAAAAATAATGTGAGATGTGAGAAAACTTGTTCTTACCAAGAGAATCAGCAGGAGGAAAACAACACATCAGAACCCTTGTAGCTTCAAACACAAATTTTAAAATAATTTGTCAAATTTGAGGAAAAAATAGAATTTTCATTTTAGAGCCTGGCACTATGATTAATAACAAAACAATAATAACAGAACAATAAAATTAGAGATAGAGGGATTTGCTCAAAAGTAGAGTATATATTAAGCTGGGAAGCTTCTGCTCCTCAAAGAAAATAGTGCCCAGGATACAAGAGCCAACCACTGAGTGGGAGAAACTATCCACCCAATACCCGTCAGATAAGGGGCTAATCTCCAAAATATACAAGGCACTGACAGAACTTTACAAGAAAAAAATATCTAATCCCATCAAAAAATAGGGAGAAGAAATGGACAGACACTTTGATAAAGAAAAAATACAAATGGCCAAAAGGCACATGAAAAAATGCTCCACATCACTAATCATCACTAAGGGAGATGCAAATCAAAACTATGAGGTAACGTCTCATGCCACAGATATTGGCACACATCACAAAGAATGAGAACAAACAGTGTTGGCGGGGATGTGGAAAGAAAGGAACTCTTATCCACTGCTGGTGGAAATGTCTTCTAGTCCAACCTTTATGGAAAGCTATATGGAGATTCCTCCAAAAGCTGGAAATTGAGATCTGATATGATCTAGCTATACTACTCCTAGGGATATATCCTAGGAACACAAAAATACAATATAAAAATCCCTTCCTCACACCTATATTCATTGCAGCACTATTTACCATAGCCAGACTCTGGAAACAACCAAGATGCCCTTTAACAGATGAATAGCTAAAGAAACTGGTACATATACAAAATGGAACATTATGCAGCCATCAAAAGAGATGAAGTCATGCAATTTTCCTATACATGGATGTACATGGAAACCATTATGCTGAGTAAAATAAGTCAGAGGGAGAGAGATAGATGCAGAATATTCTCCCTCATCTACGGGTTTTAAGAAAAATGAAAGACATTCTTGCAATAATCCTCAGAGAGAAAGAGAGGAGGACTGGAAGGTTCAGCTCATGACATGAAGCTCACCACAAAGAGTGGTGAGTGCAGTTAGAGAAATAAATAACTGAGAAGTATCATAACAATGTGAATGAATGAGGGAAGTAGAAAGCCTTTCTAGAGTACAGGTGGGGATGAGGTGGGGCAGAGGGAGATTTGGGACATTGGTGATGAGAATGTTGCACTGGTGAAGGGGGTGTTCTTTACATGACTAAAACCCAACGACAATCATGTTTGTAATCAAGTTTTTAAATAAAGATATTAATAAAAAGAGTAGAGTACATGTTTTGCATATTTGAGACTATGAGACTGATAGTTATGGGTTGGCACTGCAAAAATATAAAGAATTTTGTGGATGAATTAAATATATCAGACACAAATAGATAAAGATTAGCTTTAATGTAAAAGAGTTCTAAGAACATATCAAGAATTAGATGGAAGTTAAAAAAATAAGAAAAATAAATCTAAAGTACAAATAGGGGAAAATATGACCCAGTATTTGCCTTCTTGGCATCTACCCTAAGACAAAAAACCTTCATTCAAAAGAACATATGCATACTTATTGTAGCACTTAGTACAATAACTAATGCATGGAATTGACTTAAAATACAAAATAAATTAAGTGACTAATAATGTGTTATATTTGTAAACATTGGGATACTAAACAGCTGCCAAGAATGATAAAATGATGCAATGTGCTATAACCTTGACGGGATTTGAGAATATTATGTAAAATCCAAAGAAGGATAATACTGGATGATCTCACTTACTTGTGGTATACAGAATAAAAGGACAAGAGAATGCAAGGAAACAAATGGTGAGATACTTGGTTTACCTTAGACTCTGGAAATGAGAAGGGCAAAGAAGAAAGAAAGTACAAGGTTGGTGGGAGATAATATAAACAGGGTCCAAGCACTTCAAGCATTTTGGTGGTGTGGAGGAGAGATATATGTATATATCTAAACTGCAAAGTCATCAACAACAAGATTCAAAGAACCAAATTTGAAATTGTGCCAAATCAAAATATTCTTTCAGAGTAAATATCAAATAAGCAAAATGGAGAGAAGCATTGAAATTTGAAACTCATTTTTTAAGAAAGAAGAAAGGTGATACCAAATGAAAGGTTGGAGATTTTAAAAGAGAATAAGAATAAAACACCTGTTAAATATTAGAATATCATTATTTCCTTTAGTTTATAAGATATATAACAAAGAAAAAGCTGTGAAGATAATCTAACACATTCAACTATCTCAAGGGTAGGTTGTTTATTGTGAATGAAGATACCTTGGGTTTAATCCCAAGCATACCATATGGTGCCCATGCCAGCCATGAGTGAGTTCTGAATGAAGAGCCAGGTGTAAACGCTGAACTCCTGGGTGTGGACCAGATAGTGAGAATATTTGGTATTTATCTCCTCTGATTTATTTCACTTATTTAAAAGTCCTCCAGTTCCTTGTCCATTTCAAAAGATAAGTTGATTATATAAAAATTTAAATTCTAGGGGCCGGTGAGGTGGCGCTAGAGGTAAGGTGTCTGCCTTGCAAGCGGTAGCCAAGGAAGGACCATGACTCCATCCCCTGGCGTCCCATATGGTCCCCCCACGCCAGGGGCAATTTCTGAGCGCTTAGCCAGGAGTAACCCCTGAGCATCAAATGGGTGTGGCCGAAGGAAAAAAAAAAGAAAATTTTAATTCTAGGCTTTAAGGCTTTATACCACAGCTTCTTCTTGATACTTTCTACATCATTATCTCAGATGAGGTTTACCTCTAGCTGATATCACTGTATCTGTTTTATACTGTGCGGAAGAGCTCTTTCCTGGCAGGCAGGCTTCAGTAGTCTTCACACTGACTTGTGTTACATAAAGGGCCCACCCCACAGATCCTGAAACATGCAGCAACTTTTGCAGCTATGCAGCAGATCTACGCAGCAAACTACATGTTACTCACTGTTATTATCCTTATCAATCTGCGAGGAAGGGTAGAGAAGACAAAGAACAAACTCCAGCTTAATCCCTAGCATCTTCCAGGGCATTAACTATAAAGACATTCCCAGAACAGCAAGAACATCAGAAAATCAATGGAAAAAACATACTAAGCTCAGTGAGCTACAACATTATCTTTGAATACATAAACAGAACCAGTAAATCCTGAGACAATGTCTTTAGTGACATTATAATGAAGATGTTCAATGATACAATAACACAGGTAATTAGAAATGCTCAAGAAAGTATGAGAATTAAAATTCAAAAAACTTACTAGAATAAATTAGGCAAAACATTCGCATTACTAAAATATTAAAAAGTGATATTTAAAGGTGGTACTAAAAGTCAATAGAAGCTTTGAATAACAGCACAAGAGAAGCTGAGCAAAAGAAAGGAAACTCTATGGTCAGAAAGAGGAAATTGCTAGGAAATAGCAGAAGATGGAAAACAGTCTGAAAAGAAATTAATGGTATACTAGAAAATCATGGGATGAGTTCAAGAATAATAATATCTTGATCATCAGAGTGCCTGAAGAACAGGAAATAATTTTGAAAAAGACTAGAGTTAAAAGAAATCATTGATAGGGGCCGGAGAGATAGCATGAAGGTAGGGCATTTGCCTTGCATGCAGAAGGTCGGTGGTTCGAATCCCGGTATCCCATATGGTCCCCCGAGCTACCGGGTGTGACCCCAAAAACCAAAAAAAAATTGATAAAAACATCTATGTATTGAGTACAGCAACAAGATCCAAGAAGGATTCCTGTGAAATTAGACATAATTAAGAAACTCAAAGGGGGTGGTGGTTTGAAAGCACAGTAGTAGGGCATTTGCCTTGCATATGGCCAATCCAGGAGGGACCCAGGTCCGATCCCCGACATCTCATAGGTTCCCTGAGTCTGCCAGGAGCTATTTTTGAGCACAGAGCCAGGAATAACTCCTGGGCACTGCCAGGTATGTTCCCCACCCCCCAATAAAAGAAACTCTAAGATGCATGAAAGTCAAAATGACAAATTCAAAGATAGAGACAGAATATTGAAAACAACTAGATTAGAAAGAGATCTGACAAAGGAAAACCCATAAAATTTTCAACAGATCTATCAAATGCGACTCCATGAGCCATAATAATATGGTAGGATAAAGTACAAAAGCCTCAATGAAATGAACAACTCACCAAGAATATTCTCTCCAGCTAAGATTATCATTTAGATTTGAAGGTACTGGACATAGCCTGTAGGACATTCTCTTAGGAATTTTATAGCTTTAAACCAAGTTATACAAGAAGTATTAAAAGAGCTTCATTGTAACCTTCTATTAAGCTAATGCTACACTAATTCCCAAAGCTGACAGAGGAATTTCCAAAAAAGAAAATTTCAGACCAATCTCTTGATGAACATTGATGCCAGAATTCTTAATAAAATTTTAGCTGATAGAATTCAACATCATAATAAAAAATTATACACCCTGATCATCCTAGGGATACAAGGATGGTTCAATTTATGCAAGTAAGTTAACATAATACATTACAGGAATGAAAGGAAAGACAAGGGCCATATGTTCATATCGATTGATGCAGAAAAGCTTTTGACAAAATCCAACACTCATTCATGGTAAAAATCCCTCAACAAAAGAGGTATGGAGAGAACTTTCCTCAAAATAGTAAGAGTCATCTATAACAAAGCCACAGTCAATATTGCACTTAATGGTGAAAAACTGGGTCATTTCCTCTGATCTCAGGAAGAAGGCAAGTATGTCCACCATTTCCACATACATTTAATGTAGTGTTAGAAGTGCTGGTTACAGCAATCAGGCAAAAAAAAAAAAAAAAGGTCAAAGTGATCCAAACTGAAAAAAGAAGAAATCAAATTATCATTATTTGCAGATGACCTGGTAATATACATAGAAGATCCTAAAGAGCCCCCCAAAACCCCTAAAAATAATAAATCAATACAGCAAAGGAGACAGTTTCATAGTCAATGCACAAAAAATGTGGTATTCTGATACATAAAAAAGAATTAAAAAATAATGAGATCAAGGAATCTATTCCATTTAAAATAGTATTTAGGAATCAACTTAACAAGTGTGGGAGATAAATACTGTGATAATTATAAAGCACTTAAGAGAAATAAGACCTTAGGAAATGAAAAAATTTTATCTCATGAATTGAAAGAATCAATATTGTTAAACTGACTATCCTATCTAAACGATCATACAGATTCAACGAAATCCCCATCCAAATTCAGACGACATTCAGTGACCTAGAAAAGCCAATAACAGTTTCTACAGAATCAGAAGAGACTACCAATACCCAAAGCAATGTTAAAAAAATAAGAAATGTGAAGGTATTTCAGTACCAGATTTTGAATTTTATTATAAAGCTATAGTAATTAAAATTGCCTGGTACTGTAATAAAGATCTGTTCAGTGTGTCAGAGTCAAATACCCAGTGACAAAATCCAGTAAATATGGACAGGTAATTTTGAATAAAGAAGCTCAGACCATCAAATGAAGATAACTTCTTTAACAAATGGTGCTGGGAAAACATGTAAAAAATTATATCTTGAGGGGTCAGAGTGATAGCACAGCTGTAGGGCCTTTGCCTTGCACTCAACTGACCTAGCACAGACCCGGCTTGGATCTCTGGCATCCCATGTGGCCCTCTAGCCTACCAGGAGGTATTTCTGAGTGCAGAGCCAGGAGTAATCTCTGAGAGCCGAGGGGTGTGACCCCCCCCAAAAAAAAACTAAAGAAATTACATATTGATCCATATATTACACTTATACAAAAGTCAATTCTGAGTGGCTTAGATAACTAGAGATCCAATCAGAAACTTTAAATACATTGAGAAAAGCAAAGGCAAATAGCTCTAAGATTTGCATTTCAAAGGCACTTTATGATCTTTGTTGCCAAGGCAACAAAAGTAAAAAATAAACAAAAGGAACAACTCCAGATTAAAGAGTTTCTGCATGGCAATAGGAATGGACCAAAACTAAAAGACAACTATCTGGGGAAAATATTGTATTCAAATAAGGGCTTAATCTATTACTAGGATGTATGAATTTTAACACAGATCAACAAAAATAAATTAGTAATTCCTATCACAAAAATGTGAAGAGCAACTAAGAAAGCACCACACATTAGTCTCGATTCTGAATTCATATCATGCTGGAGTGCAAAAAAAAAGAGAAAGATAAGGTAAAATAATATAAAAATAGAAAAGGAGACATCCACTTCAATATCTATATCAAAATAAAGACGTCAAACAATCAATCAATCAATAAATATATATGTGGAAAAATGATTATTTTGTGCTTTTTTTCTCCTTTTCCACCTGCATAGGCAAAATAATTATTGGGGATATTATAGAGGGAATTCTCTTGGCCTAGGAGATACAGTGTGCTTTCTTAGTTGCTGCAGGGCTCACTGGATACCAAATTTGACATTTATTTTTGTATTATTATGGTGTTTCAATTACCTTTCTCATGTCCTCTCTCAAACTGAGGCAGATAGCCACTAGAAGAACTCCACCCATTCTCAACATATTTTTAAATTAATTTTATTTATTTTTATTATTTTTATTTTTTATTTTTATTTTTTTATTATTATTTTGCTTAATCTTTACCCCATTCTATTGCCTTTCTCTCCCTCAAACAAAACCACATAACTCGATTTATCTAGGTTAGACTTTCAAATAGAGGGAGAAACAAGGGAGGGCACCAGGACCAAATATATGTATGATCACTGATAGTAAGCTGGACAAAGGGGACCACCTACTCTAGCAGCCTGGGGGGG
>PVKC010023870.1:0-17092 GCA_004027635.1 Crocidura indochinensis
CCTCAGGAAAGGGTTCGTAGTTGGGTGCTGCTTCCTAGTCCTCAAAAAACTGGTGATGAATCTGATTTTCACCACTTAGGGAACCCTTTGCTAATATTTTTGATAGCGAAGAGAGCATTCCTAAGGATTCATATTTAACTTCTGTGCACTCAGTTCTCTTGGGAGAGAAGCCTCATAGATTTCTTCCCTCTTGAGCTTCTCCATACTGCCCTTCCTGTATCTCCAGCTCTGGGGATGCTTCCCTTTAGACTTTGGCTTCAGCTGGAGCTGGCTCTGCGGACTTTCCCAGAAAGCTCAAGGGGGCAGTGTGGTAATGCTGAAGCAAGCAGCATCGCCTCGAGGAAAGCCTTGGCCATTTTTACATGAAAGTGTTTACCCTGGAAATTAAATTATATTTGGGATTTTGGGTTTCCCCTCCCCCAACCCCCGCTGTGGGAGGTTTCGGAAAGTTACTGTGGTGACCACTGCAATCAGAGGCTGTCAGCATTTCAGCACTGCTGGGCAGGCTGGAGAACTCCTTCAGCACCAGGCCCTGGGGACCCTGTGCAAGAGGGTAAGGGCTCCTGTGCCCAAGGTCTGTGTGTGGGGAGGCCCTGTGGACCCGAGGAGACAAGTCACTGGTTCTACACCACAAACACACACTTACAAACACACACATACACACATCCTATTTTCACCCACTTTTTGGATCAACAGCTGAGTATGAATTTATAGCTGAAGTGGGAGCATTAGAGAGGTTTGTTTTTGTTTGTGGGCGTTTTCCAAAATATATTGAGAGTAACTCTTAAAATGCTCCTTGTGTATCTGTGGACTCATGCATATTTATGGCCTGTTTCTCTTCTTCAAGGTTTCTTTCTTTGTCAAATGAGACATTAGAGAAATGTCTTAAAAGTTTATTCCCAACTTGGCATTCTAGGTATTCACGACTTGTAGGGAAATTTTTATCACGACTCAATTCTTGGAGAATTTCTCTCTTTTTTAAATACTTCTCCAACCTATCTCTGGATCACTTGAAGATGAAGAGTATTTGTTCCCGAGCCATCTTCATCAATTAATTTACCATCCATTGCCAAGCTATAAGTATGGCCTTTTCATGCATTGGAAACTATTCGTTTCTTCCTATAAAGTATGGAAGGAAAGAGATACAGTCTTTCTCTAAGGAAACTTAGAGAACTAAGTGGGGCATATAGAAAATGAGACAGAAATATGCAGATAATCACACATAGAAGAACCTTACAAATGGTGGGAATGCTACGCAGGAAAAGTAAAGGTTAAGCAAGGTAAAGCATAATGTGGAACTACCTAGACTTGAAGACCAAGGAATCGGAAGTACTCAGGGATACTCTGGGTTGAAACACACTCTGTGTAGGAGGAATCAATGCTAGAAACCAAATTACTGATCTGAAACTAGCTAGCTGATCGATAGTGGTAACAGGGACCCCACTTTTTGTCGTTGTTTAATTTTTTCATTATAGTTTAGGTACTATGGATACTATAGTCTTAAGAGTTTGTGTTATTGATGGATGTACAAAGTTACTGTACCCTACTACCTCTAGATGTATGTCACTTCCAAACCTCCCTGCTTGTTAATTGGTTTGATCACCAAGACCCAGGTTTTTTCATTTTTCAATACTGATTATTCTCTTGCTTTTCTTATTTATATTCCATAGATGTGTAATATCATTTACTATTTTTCCTTGTGTTTTAGACTTATTTCATTTAATAGAATATATGACACATAAGAGGATATATGATACTTATAGAATATTCTTCGCATATTGCACAAAATTGCATGGTTTCATCTTTTCTTTTCCTTTTTTTAGGCGGGTGTACCGTTTGGACCATACTCAGAGATGCTCAGGACTTACTCCTGGCTCTAAAATTAGGGATCAAGCCTGATATATTTGGGGACCATTTGAGATGTCACAGATCAAACCTGGGTTTGCCAAGTAGAAGACAACTTGACTTACTTGTGATACTATTTTTGGGGCCATGATTTCATCTTTTCTTAACGCTGCATAGTATTCCATTATGCTTATGTGTATATATAAACATCTTTATCCATTCATCTGTTGTTGGATACAGTACCCAACTTTGGACATTCAGAAAAGAAATGAATTCATTCTAATTTTCAGTGAGTAAAACTAAAATTGCTTATAGGTAATTTGACTTGCTAAAAAGTGAAAGGAGTGGGGCCAGAGAGATATCATGGAGGTAAGGCCTTTGCCTTTCATGAAGAAGGTCGGTGGTTCAAATCCCGGCATCCATATGGTCCTCCAAGCCTGCCAGGAGTAATTTCTGAGTATAGAGTCAGGAGTAAACCCTGAGTGCTGCTGGATGTGAGCCCCCCCCCCCAAAAAAAAAAAACAGAAAAGAAGTGAAAGGATCCTATAGTGAAAGACACTTTTGAGGTCACATGGATGATTCTCTTTATATTTGAAGATTTTAAAAGTATGCTGATTCATTATCAAGATTCTTCCAGAGATTTCAATGATTAAAACTATTGTATTTTCTCCTCATTTTTGTTTCTCTGGCTTTCTCTTGATTAAACTGTGCTACAAGGTCACACGTATTTTTTTCTTTCTCCATAGATATAGCTCAAGTAAAAGAGCAATGCCCATCATATAGTATCTTCTTAGAGAGTACTTATTGAATGAATTGAGACTAAAATAGAAATTCCTAATTTTTTCTCACCTTTTTTCTGTTTTCTGTAAAAAACATACTAAAATCTCATAAAAGAATAAGTTTAGTCATTTGAAAATAGAACCCACATAGTTTTATCTTCATCATTTTGAAGCTTACCATTTGATACTGATTGGGATCTCATTAGGCAAGTTAATTTTAATCAAATATGAATATTTTCCTTTTTATATTGTCTTTCTACTCCTCAATATGTTATCATTTTAAGCCTCATCAGAAGCCTTTATCTTTCAACTATGAGTATATTCAGAAATTATTATATGTATAATAAAGAATTGGCTAGTATATATGAAATTTAAAAGACAATAGAATTTATAATACACCTGAAAAATAAATTACCTAAATGTAAGCTTATAAAATATATGGATAAGGAGTAGAGATATTGACTAAATGTCATAAACAACAAAAATTAAAAGAGAAAAGAAAGAAAACCCATATACATGAGGGAGACATACTGTATTCATGAATGGAAAATGCAACACTACACAGGTGCCAATTCTCTACAAATATATACATATATTTATCTATGTTTATATATACTATATAAATTCCAGCAAAGTCTGGGTAGATATTACAAAGGTCTAGAGCACATGCTTTGGTTTGATTCCCGGCACCACATGATATTCCAAGCATAGCCATAGAGTGACATCTGAGCACCACCAACTAGATCTGATTCAAAAGTATAAAAAACAAAATCCCAGTTGAAGTGTATGTATATAGCATATCAGATCTTGAATAACAATTAATACCACTCAATACCTCTTTTCACTCTGGAGAAGCCTGTATTCCCTGTTGAGCCCCTATCTCTCTTTCCCTCCTTTTATTTCCCAAATAAACTTGTCTTACTTCACACACAAAAATAATATTTATAAAGACTTATTGTATTGTTATAGATGGGTTTTAAATGATAGATTCAAAGAGTATAGACAGCTTTGGTGAAGGGACAGACACATAGATCAAAAGGAAAGGATGAGAAATTCAGAATAATGTCTAAAAAATCATGGGATTTGCTATCCAATAACATTTCAAAGTTGATGAAAAATAGAAAATCATTAATATTAAAATCTAGCAAATTCCAAGAAAGATAAGCCTGAGAACTACATTTATCCCAAATATTTAAGCTTCTGAAAAACAAAGAGAAAATTCACAAAAAATAAATATAGAAAGAAGATAATAAATGATTTGGAATGGGAGTGGAAAGGGGATCTCATATAAAGAGGAAAATAATATTAATAGATAATTCTCTCAGAAAGAATGCAAGCCAAAATGCAATAAAATGATATCTTCAAATTGCTGCAGAAAGAAAACAAACTAAAAGAAACAACAGAATTCAATACCCAATGGAAATATACTTCAGAAAGGAAAATAAAATAAAAACATTATTTGCCAAATAAAATGAAAGATATTCAGTATCAGTGGATATGTACAAGACATGCCAGAAAAAAAGATTTTTCAAGTGGAAGTAAAACAAATAAAGTTGGGAATTTATATCTAAAGGAAGAATTGTAAAGTGTCAATAACAGTAAATAAGTGAATAAACATGATACTTATTCTTTACTTAATTTTTGTTTCTTTAAAATTCTATTTATTGGCTGTTGAAAACAAGAACAAGAGTCAAAGCAATAGCCCAGTGGGTAGGGCATTTGCCTTGCACGCAACCCAAATTTGATCCCTGGCATTCTGTATGGTCCCCCGAACTTTTCAGGAATTATTTCTGAGTGCAAAATCATTTGTTTGGGTATTTCACAGAATTTTGGATAATAGTGCTATTTGTTGTAGTTCTTCATTATCCCTTTAATTCTGTAGTGCCTATCTATAGTAATATCTCCTCTTTCTTGAATTTAATTTAGATATCCTCTTAATTTTTTGTCAGATTAGCTGAAAATTATTACAATTAATGTAAAGTAAGTACTTAACGAAGAATATTATTTTATTTTTTTGTAGTCAAGAATATATTTGTCTATATTTATACTAATTGCAGTCATAGACATACCTTTTAATGCTTTGTTAAGACAGAGGCCTACAAAGGTAAAAGTACCTAAGGCCTAGTCATAATAACCTTGCTCTGAAATTATATAGGTTATAATTAGTTAGTAATCTTGATCAAATTATGTCCTTAGTATTTTGGTCTGTTTTCCCATCTATAAAACAGGAGTTGATAACAGTAATTTCTTTTATTGGAGTGTGGAATTTTTTTGAAGCTTTACATGAATTTATTCATATAAGAGTTCATTACTCTTTCTATCTTACAGTGAGTCACCAATAAACGGAATGGCTTTTAAACTGCATTTTAGTAACATGTTACATACTTTTTAAAAATATTTTGTTTTGGGGCCGGGCGGTGGCGCTAAAGGTAAGGTGCCTGCCTTGCCTTGTGCTAACCTAGGTCGGACCGCGGTTCGATTCCCCGGTTCCCCATATGGTCCCCCGTGCCTGCCAGGAGCGACTTCTGAGCGAATAGCCAGGAGTAACCCCTGAGCGTCACTGGGTGTGACCCAAAAACCAAAAAAAAAAAAAAAAAAAAAAATATTTTGTTTTATAGAGTCTGGGAAGATAGTTTAGAAGTCAGGAGCATATAACTTGAATGTACAAGAAGCCTAATTACTCCCTAGCATTATAAGCATTGCTTTACCCTAGTACCACTAGAACTGAGAAGTATCTTATTATCAGATGCTAGTTTTGAACTGTTCAATCCAATTGGATGGAAGTGGACCCAGGTCCCCTGAGCACTGCATGGATACTAATACTGAAGTATTTTGATTTGTTGTATTTTAACTTATGTTTATTCAGAAGCATTATTTTTTAAAAATAATATCTTAATAATATGTTTTTGGTAGTCCTAATCTTTGTCTAATTATTTTTTCAGAGTGATTCTGTACCTGTTAAATGAATTGGAAGGTATTTATTCCTCTACTATTATTTTGAAAAAGATCCATAGAATTAGTACTATTTTTTCTTAAGTATTTGATAGGTTTAACCTATTAAAGCATCTGAGACTATAACGTTCTTTATGAAAGTGTTTTTTTTGGGGGGGGGGCACACCTGGTGATGCTCAGGGGTTACTCCTGGCTATTCGCTCAGAAGTCGCTCCTGGCAAGTACGGGGGACCATATGGGGAACCGGGGGATCGAACCGAGGTCCATCCTAGGTTAGCACAAGGCAAGGCAGGCACCTTACCTCCAGCGCCACCGCCCGGCCCCCCTGAAAGTGGTTTTTGTTTATTTTTATTTTTTATTGCTACACTCAGTAATGCTCAGGGTTTACTCCTGGCTCTGTGTTCAGAAATCTCTCCTGGTGGGGTTTGGAGAACAATATGGGATGCAGGGATCAAACCCAGGATGAGAGCATGCAGGCAAGAGTTTTATTCACTGTACTATCTCTTTGGTCCCTCTTTATGAAGGGTCTTAAATGATAAATTATTTTTAGATATAGTCTATATATGTGTTTTCTATTTCTTCATGAGAAATTTTTATTTGTTTGGGTATTTCACAGAATTTTGGAGAATAGTGCTATTTGTTGTAGTCTTTCATTATTCCTTTAATTCTGTAGTGCCTATCTATAATAATATCTCCTCTTTCTTGAATTATTCTTTGTATGATCATTCACATTGTAGTATTTATGCAAAAATTTAAGGGAGAAATACTGTGAACTATTTAAGGGGATGATGATTCTGTCATGTGCATTCTTTGGGACCTAAGTTTGATGTGATTTTGTAATAGGAGTAATGACTTACCTACACATACTTTTGTGCTCTCTCTCTCTCTCTCTCTCTCTCTCTCTCTCTCTCTCTCTCTCCTTATCCTGCTTGAAAAACAAGTTTTAAGCCAGAGTATCAGATACATTTAAAGGATACAATTTGATGGGGTCAAGAAATAGTACAAGGGGTAGGACATTTTTGCCTTGCATGTGGTTGACCCAGGTTTGATCCCCTGGAGCTCTATATGGTCCCCCAAGCCCACCAGTAGTTATCCTTGAGTACTGAGCCAAGAATAAACCCTAAGTAATGGCATATGTGGTTCAAACTCTCCCCAAAATATAAAATAAAAGATATAATTTGATTTATCATTATTGGTCAGGTATTTTTTTCTTTTTGAAATTTATTCAGCCTATCTGAGATTATTTTTTTAGCTAACCAACTTTGCATATTATTCTAATTTAGTAATCCTAAAACCTGTTTAGAAAAGTGAAGGATTATTTTTTTATATTATTTAATACAATGATGCCTGAGCCTACTAAACTAGAACTTATTAAAGTATTAGAGTAATGTTTTAAATCACCTTTCTAAGTGAGTATAATGATTGGCTAAATTTGGAAACCAATGTGTTCTCAAGTGCTCAAACCATTACTGATATGACAGAACTTTGCTATTTTATGAAAATGGTCTATAAACTGGAAACTAGCTAACTCCTAGAAACTCAGGATGGCTTATGCTGAGTTTTTCGATTTTCTTTTTCTTTTCTTCCTTAGAATATTATTATATGTAGACTAAAAAAAGGTGTTTGAATTATGGACAGTGCTTATTACTGGGTGATAAAGAGCTTTGAGAATCTTATCAATACTATAGCTAGACACTTTCTCCATAAAATTCAAAGTATTCAACATGGTTTCAAAATGAAACATTCTTTAGAATCTTTTTCTAAAACAGAATTTTCAAATGAGCTTAAATGAATGATAAAGGCCAACAACCTAATGATCCATTCAAATGCTTGGGTAGTCACATTGGAGCCAGTATTGGAAAACCAATCACCCTGCAGTGCTTTGATTACTGTATTGATGTCCCTTTAAGTATTCTTTAAGTATTCTTTTGGGGTTGGTGAAATCCCAAAGAAGTGCTCAAGAAACCTGGGAGCCACTTCTGATGTGTTTTGTCCAACTGTATAGACCTAAGGATTCAATGTTCAAGTCTGGTAAAGTGGTAATGCTCAGGCCTGGAGGTCCTAGGAGCTACCAGAGTTAAACATGCTTATATCTGGGGAACCATGAAGTGCTGGGGACCAGACTCAAGGTATCAGTACGCAGTGTATGCTCTCTAGCACTTTGAGCCATTTTCCCAACCCTGGTCTTTTCTCTACTAACATGAGGAAATTCTATATCAAAATTTCAGTTAATTTAATTGCAACAGTAAAGAATGACCATCCCATTCCATCAGAAAAAAACTGGCATGGGAAAAGTTGTAGTTCTTGGTTTCTTTCATGATCAAATGGAGCAAAACATTAGATCAAAGCAAATGTTTTCTTTGCTGATATTTTACAATCGAGAGCTGTAGAGGAGGGGCTAGAGATATTGTACAAGGTTTAAGATTCTGGCCATGTATATAGTTGATCCCAGTTCAATTCCAGGCATTTTATGTGGCTCCCTAAGCATTGTCAGGGATGGCCCCTGAGTACTGAGACAGAAATAGTTCTTAAGCACTGCTGAATGTGGCACCCAAATAACCCTGTTTTCAAATTTCAAAATATTTAGCTTTGCAAAATGATATATTGAATCATCTATGTTCACCCTTTCTATCAACAAACTTTAATATTTTGTCATACCTTCTTGTGATTTTTTTCAAAAAGGAAGCAAATTACATACAATAGACCACAAAATTATTCCTTTTTGAACTGACAACCCTGCTTTCATTTCCTTTGTTTTCAGATGTAGCCACAATCTCAAAGCTATTATGTACTTTTGCATTATTGTTTTAGACTGAATATATCCGTATCAGTAAATAAGATGTAGTATCATTCTACTTGTTTGGCAGTTTGAGTTCATTGTATCAACTACATATATATTTTACAATCTTAATGTTTTTGAGACATTTTCATGGTGATTTTTCTTAGTAGATTTTTCTTAGCTTAGTCATGCGTTTTAATTGATGTGGAGTATTATTTTCTTGAGTCAAAACCAGTGATATAGGGTTGAAGTGATAGCACAGCGGGTAGGACATTTGCCTTGTATACAAATTTGCCTTGCATGCCTAAGTTCACTCCTCAGCATCCTATATGGTTCCCGTAGCACTGTTGAGAATGTCCCCTGAGCCAAAGCCAGAAGTAACTCCAGAGCACCGTCAAGTGTGGCCCCAAAACAAATAAACAAGTAAACAGTGATATATTGTATTTAGCTTGAAATTCAGATATATTGAAATTGATCTTTGAGAATAAAACTAGAATGCATCCTCTTATTCCAATATTCTTCCAGGCTTAGTTCCTTGAATCTGATCCTCGTAAAAAGTGACAACTAACTGGAAAAATCTCAGTTCTGCAAGTATGCTAGAATTTCTTTCCAAACATAAGATTTAGAATTCCTCGCATTTATATTAAACTGCATCAGATAATTTACCATGAACTTCCAAACTAGACAGTGAATCTTAGTTATTCCAAAACCTCATAGCTTAGGCCCCCTTGCCTTAAAAAAAAAAAAAAACTGGTTATGTGGGTCCCATTTAATATACTATAAAGACAATTTATCACAACTAATTTATTTGTTCTCTAATGTTGATTCTTTTGGTTGTTTCAAATCAAATCTCAGAGTGATTACAATCTTTTTAGTTTTCTTCTACTCATGTGTATCTCTTTAATGCAATGACTTAGTGAATAGATAGGTTTACATTCAACTTTGCTAAATATTGCAATACTCTAAAATTCAAGCTGTAGAATATAGACTGAATAATTAAACAAAATTCATATGTTAATGCCCTAACTATAAGCATAGTATATGGGGTAGAGTGAGAGATGGTAATTAGGTTTTATTTAGGTTATGAAAATGGGATGCGCACTGTAAGATAATTATTCTGTCAAGATGAACCTCCACACAAAAAGGTGACATGACCAGACAGAAAAATGACAGCGATCTAAGAGGCTGTCACCACGAACCAGTATCTTGATCTTGGATATTTAGCATCCAGAATTATAAGAAAGAACTTTTGGGTTTTGTTGATATTATAGTAGCCCAAGAAAAATTAAAACTTCAACTGTTTGGGGCCCGGGAGATAGCATGGAGGTAAGGCATTTGCCTTTCATGCAAAAGGTCATCGGTTCCCGGTGCCCCATATGGTCCCCCGTGCCTGCCAGGAGCAATTTCTGAGCATGGAGCCAGGAGTAACCCCTGAGCACTGCTGGGTGTGACCCAAAAAACAACAACAACAAAAAAGAATGGATCTATGGAGCTGGCTCAGTTCAAACATGACAACTGCATTTATGAGTGCATTATCACATTTTAAGACTTATAGCTACAGAGAATGTGTTGTATTAAAAAATAGACACTGGGGGCCAGGAAGGTGGCGCTAGAGGTAAGGTGTCTGCCCCCCTAAGCTAGGAGCGATTTCTGAGCGAATAGCCAGGAGTAACCCCTGAGCACTGCCGGGTGAGACCCCAAAACCAAAAGAAAAAAAAAACTTCAATTGTTTACAAAAGATATTTTAATACTTATCTGGCATTGCCATATTGGACCTTCTTCTATTATAAAATGTATTTTGTTGGGGCCCCGGAGATAGCATGGAGGTAAGGCGTTTGCCTTTCATGCAAAAGGTCATTGGTTCGAATCCCGGTGCCCCATATGGTCCCCCGTGCCTGCCAGGAGCAATTTTCTGAGCGTGGAGCCAGGAGTAACCCCTGAGCGCTGCCGGGTGTGACCCCAAAAAAAAAAAAAAACAAAACAAATGTATTTTGTTATGGTGTTAATTTCTTATTAATATCCCTGATAACTAGATTGATTTATATTATTTTATGTTTTTCTACCCCATTACCATCTGTGAATTTTGGGCATAGTTTTAGAAAAGCCATTGTATTTTTCTTCTTGATTTGTAACAATTCTTTATATAAGCTTGCTTTAAACTATAGTTTAATATATTGATATGGATAATACATAGACATTAAACAATGTGTTATATTTAAAAGTAAAAATGAGTATAATAATTTATATGTTAATGTTGTTTTATATATATATATATTTATTGGTTTTTGGGCCACACCAGGTGACGCTCAGGGGTTACTCCTGGCTATTTGCTCAGAAGTCGCTCCTGGCAGGCAAGGGGGACCATATGGGGAACCGGGAGATCAAACCGCGGTCCGTCCTAGGTTAGCGCAGGCACCTTAACTCCAGCGCCACCGCCCGGCCCCCTAATGTTGTTATATTTATGTTTATGACTTGTTCCTTAAAAAAAACTATCAGGCCTGAGGCCAGTCTTACTATTTCTATTCAATATATTACTAGAAGTGCTATCCAGAGCTATTAGGTAAGAAAAAGAAAATTATCTAAATCAGAGAGAAATAAAGTTATCTCTAATTTTCAGATTTTATCTTATATATAGAACATTCTAAAGATTCCATATACATAAATAACAAGACCTAGCAAATTCAGCAACATGAAGGATACAAATAAAGGTATAAAAATTCATTGCATGTTTGTAGACTAATAAATTATCTGAGAAATAAAATTAACAGCTTCAAAACAGATAGAAAACTTAGGAATAAAATTAATCAAAAAGTAAAATATTGAAAACTGAAAAGCATTAATCAAAGCAATTAAAGAAGAAATAAATTAAAAAGTATCTTATGTTTGAAGGGTGGTGTACATTTTAGATTGAAATTCAACCATGGTACCGGTTCAGTGATGCCAAGTTAGGGCTTTTGCCTTGCATGCTGCTGACCCAGGGCAGACCTCGGTTCGATCCCTGGCATCCCATATGGTCCCCCAAGACAGGAGCAATTTCTGAGCGCACAGCAAGGAGTAACGCCGGAGCATTACCGGGTGTGACCTCTCAAAAACAAAACAAACAAACATTGAAACCTCTCTCTGTGCAGGAAATGGAGCTCAACATAATTAACCAAGTATGAAGGAGAACCATACTCTGTTCCTGTCTGCACTTACCCTGGCCTTATTTTCCCAGGTGAGCATTAATCATACTTTTAACATGGTTCTTTAGTTGTTTCTTTTTTCTGACCTTCATAGAAACAAAATAATACTGAATATATTCATTTTCTTTTACTTCTTTTGCTACATCTTATGATAGTGCAATGTATTTGTTTTTCTTGTTTTGCTTCGTTTTGGGTATTTTTGTTGTTGTTTGTTTTGCGTGTGGTACATTTTTAAAGGGGGCACACCCAGGGGCAATCAGGTATTACTCTTGACTCTGCACTCAAAAATCACTCCTGGAAGGCTTTGTGACCATTTAGAATGCCAAGGATTGAACTCAGGTCAACGGAGTGCAAAGCAAGTGTCCTACCCACTGTGCTATTTCTCTGGTCCCCAAGGTATTTTGTTTTGAGGCCACAGTTGGTGGTGTTTAGGGGCTATTTCTGGCCCTTTGCTATGTGGTGATCGCTGGTTTGCTCTGGGACCAGTAATACCAGGGATTCCAACTAGAGTTCTCCACATTTGCTCTCTTTTCCAGCCTCTATCTGTTTTTGCTTATCTTTGTTATTCTTTATAACTATAGTAACATATATCATTTTAATATTTCAGATTATTTACAATAATCTTGTTTATCATTTATTCTTATAATATTTATAATATATCACTGATTATTAATCATTTAATTGTTATTAATCATTAATAATATATAATATGTGGTTTATGATATTATGCAATATTAATAAGTCTCTTATTTAAGTTTTGGTTAATTTGAGTAGTGTTCTTGCAGACATTCATGTACATCGTTTAAGAAAATAAATGAAAACTGAACATTTTCTGTTTGACACATGTTGGCAAGTAGAATTTCTGGTCATTGAGTGTGCGTCTGTCTTTTTTGTTAGATAATATTACACAATATTCTAGTGTTTAGTAACAATTTATATAATTCACTTTGATCCGTTTTGGTGCATGTGTGTGGTAGCATCTCATGGGTGTTTTATATGTATTTTCCTGATGACATGTAAAGTATCCTTTTTCATTTTTTAAATTTTTTTTCTTTTTTCATTTTTATTGGAATTCGAATTTCCTCCTTTTTGAAGGCCTTGCTGAAATTATTACCTTTTTTTTAAAGAAAAGCTATTTACCTTTCCCTTTGATTTGTGAAAATTATTTATATTTTAATATGTCTTTCAACAGATGTTTTATCTTATATATATGTATCCACGTATAAATCTATGGAAATCTTTTCCTTTTTTTCAGTGTGTTTGTGGATGATTGGCTTTCTTTGCTCAAAAACAGATAGTGTTGCATATTGTTCTAATATTTTATGGTTTAATAGAACTCTATTGAAGAATTATAGTTTTTGTGTTCATGCTGCATTTGATGGGTAATTTGACTGTTTTCAGGTTGCATCTATACTAATAATCCAGCTCTGAACTATCTTGTACATTTTTTTAGAATGTTGCATGCATTTTCTTTCAATATTTATTTACATATGGAATTGCTAGATCGTATGCATATTCAGCATTTGCACATAAGTTCAGAGTTTTTTTCTTCAGTCATTTTTGAGAAATCTGAGAAAGTTGCTCAAGACTTGAACTACAAAGCCCAAGTGCAGACTTGAAACCTAAACAGCTACTGCTGGAGCCAATGGTTAAAAGAGTGATTTATTTTGCAACACTATTTGTCCAATCTACATATGATAGGTGTGCATTTGGAGTAAATCCCTGGGTGATTATATTATCCTTTTTATATGTCAACAATTTAAAATTGCCAATATTTAGATTAAAATATTCATTAGAGATAGATATTGGTCTTTAAATTCCCTTTCACAATATCTTTGACAATTTTGATAGCAAGATCTGCTGTTCTCATAAATTGTGATGAGAAATTTCTCTGTCCCTCACCTTTAAAAACTTCTTTTTCCTGCCTAATCATTGGTAAATAAAGTACTAAATTGCCATTTTTTTCTATTTATTTATGAAGTCTTTGTGGTCTTAAAATTAAAAAGTGGAATTAATTTAAATTCTACATTAAACTTAACATATGTATGGAATAATTCATAGATTTTCTTATTATAGTTTGCCAATTAAGCTTGTTTTTTAATGTGTCAATTTGACTGAAATTCTCACAGTTTTAATAATATCCTTTGATTATCTATTAATGTTTGTACCATCTGTAGTGATGCCCTCATTTTTTTTAGTGTCTAACATTACGGTATTTTTCTCATGTCTTTTTTGATTAGTTTTGCTAGAAGTATATTCATTTCCTTAGTCTGTTAAAGGATTCACTTTTGGTTTCTTAGTTTTTGTATTAATCATCCATTTTGTATCTTGTCTATTTTTTTTCACATGATTTTAATGCTCCTTTTCCTCCTGAGGGGAAATTTGTGTGTGTGTGTGTGTGTGTGTGTGCTCATATTTTTAATCCACCCTCTATTATTCTTTCCTCTATTGTATATGTTGCAATGTATGATAGTTACAGACTTGTTTGTGGTGAGAGGATTCCCAAGGTAGGGCTACTGACACTGACATCACATTTGGTAATGAGGAACATCATGAAAGATCAGATATAGCATAGGGGATTGAATTAATAGTTACAGACCCACAAGGCATAGGCTTTACCACTGAGTCACCCGGAGGGCCATCTTGCCTTTTTTTAATAGGATTAAATTTTTCCATTAGCTTCTTGGGTGGATACAGTTTTGGTTTTTTTTTTTTTGTTTTTGTTTTTGGGCCACACCCAGTATTCAAAGCTTACTCCTCTCGGCAATCAAGAATTACTTTTGGAGGGCTCAGGGGATCATATGAGATGCCAGATTGGCCACATGCATAACCTGACTTTCTATGCTATCTCTTCAACCCCTGGGTTGGATATTTTCATAACTGATTTTCAGCTTATTTTATTTGCTATGTATGCACATTAAGATAGTAAATTGCCACTTTAAAGAGCAGTTTTAACTATATTCAAACAGTTGAACTGAAACTCAGCATTTCACTAAGATTGTGGCTGTACTTCTATCACTATTCAGTTCAAGATGCTTTCTAAAAATCTTGGTTATTTCTTCTTTGAGACTTGGTTTATTTATACTTGAGTTACATACTTCTCAGAGTCAGAATTTCTAGTCATCTGTTTGCTTTTCATTTTTCCTTTATTCCACTGTGGTCAGAGAACATGCTCTGAATTATTTATCTGTCCTTATTCTAGTTCCAAGCAAAGGGCAGTTTCAGAGTATAAAATTATCGTGCCATCTTTGTTGGTTTTCAAATTGTCAGCCACAGGATTATGTGGTTTATGTGGATTATGAGTCTCTGAGTCACCTGAGAGTCAGAAAGAGAATGCCTGGCTGGATCTGTCTTTCTCTACCATGTTTTATTTTATTTTCTTCACTAGAATTTATTTATTTTGCTTTATTTATTAGGCATTAACATGAAAAAATTGTTAAAATAGTTTTGATGCTTAAATAAAACCACTGGAGTAGAATAACATATAATCCTAATTTTGAAATAGCATTACTATATATATAGTTTGCTAAACTATATAAATTGCTAATAGCTAAACCCAACATCTTTTTAAGGGTCAGAATGTTTAACATGATATCCTGATCCCCTTCACATGGCTCCCTTAAATTGACCAAGCCACATATCAGTACATGAATTTTGATATATTAATATACTTTAATAATCTTACATTGAAGAGATCAGGGAGCCTATGCCAAATGTCACAGCAGATGAAACAGTCACTTATTCACTAATAGTCAATTATTAATTAATTAATATTATAATGGATGCTCAACCCAGACAAGAAATGAAAATTAATGCAAGTTAAACCTATCAGGTTATAGAGTTTCGTTTTTCTAATACTTGCTTCCTTTATTCAGCTCATACTTTCTTCCTTTAGATTCAGAGGTTTTTGTATTTGTTTGTCTTTTCTTTTTAAATCTCACCCACATCCTGTGGTGCTGGACCAGGACCAGACTATTTTAATGGCTACAATTACATGCAAGGTGAGAGCTTTAGCCTCTATACTATCCCTTCAACTCAAGATAAATTATTTCTATATAGTTAATAATGCTTGTAGGAAACAATTTAAAAATGATTTGAGGCACCAGAGAGGTGGAGCAAGGGATAAGGCATCTGCCTTGCCCGCACTAGCCTAGGACGGAATGTGGTTTAATCCTCCGGTGTCCCCTATGGTCCCCAAGCCAGGATTTCTGAGCGCATAGCCAGGAGTAACCCCTGAGCATCACTGGGTATGGCTCCAAAACCAAAAAAAAATGATTTGACTTCAATATATTTTAGAATAAGAAAGGATAAAATAAATTCAGATATCACAAACTCAAAAGCTTGTAGGTACAAAGAAAGAGAAGCATCAATATCCTCTCTCCCATGGGAGTAAATTTTAGTTACAAACCCTTCTACAAAGTGAATGATAATGATGATGGATGAAGCCAGGAAGTGCTTCAGATATAAAAATAAATGTACTGAAAACATGAAGTATTTTAGCGTTCACCAACAGTTTCTCCCTTAATTTCTCTCTCTCTCTCTCTCTCTCTCTCTCTCTCTCTCTCACTCTGTCTCATGAGCTCTCTCTCTCTCTCTTACATACACAGATGAAAACAAATTCTTCAAATAAAAGGCATGGATTAGAATTAATAGAATTAACTAAATTAGAATTGGGCAGCTACCAGTAAAAAATTAGTGGTATATATGCAATTAGGCAAGTTCTGTTAGCTTAACAAATTGGTAATGTGACAAAAACCAATAAAAGTAATAAGAAAGGTACTAAAATTATTTTGAAATTTAAAGAGTCAAAGTTGGTAAGAGGAGGTGGAAGCCCCTTCTTAGAGTCAATTATTGGGGTAAAACTTGAAAAGTATTTTGCTTGTTTGTTTTTGAGGCTACAAACAGTTATCTTAGGGATTACTCTTGGCTCTGTACTCAGAGATCACACCAGGAGGGGCTTGGTACACAGTACGTGGTGCTAGACTTTGAACATGGGTTAAACACGTGCAAGGCAAACTGCATTACAAACTGTTCTATCTCTATGACCCAAACTTGAATTGTATTTTAAAAAGTAAAAATAGTGTTGGTTGTGATGCGTTAATATATTTTCATATTTTGAAGGTGTGAAATAATGTGACTAAAGTATTTATAGCTGTACAAACTAAAAATTATTTAAATACCCTATTATGCTAACAGTTCTTAGAATTTATTTAATCTGCAGAGAGAGATTTGAGAAAGTTAATGTGAAAACTTTATGCCAAAACATCCCAGTATGTTCCTATTATAACACTTCATTTATATTTGTCATTCTCTATTATTGTATATATATTTTAAATGATGTTCCCCCTATAAACAATAAACATTTCTTAGTGGGACACTAAGTTGTCCTGGGTTAATATAATTCATAATAATTATGTAAAAACTTTAAATGTAAGAAATTTAATTGGCCACTCCACTTTATTAAAATAAAAATAAAGCAAATATAAAACAGATATATACAGAAATGTTGTAGACCAATTCACAAGCTAAATTGAAAATTAAATGACTTGGGAGCC